>PISX010011189.1:0-66592 GCA_004024625.1 Mellivora capensis
AAAAATTACACAGGAGGGTTTAACAGTGGAACAGATGGGAAAAAAAGGAAGAATCAGTGATCTAGAAGAGGGGAGTGGGGCTCACACAGAAAAGAAAAAAAAAATTAAAGTGAAGCTAGCTTAAGGGACCTATAGAGCAACAACAAAAGGAATAACATTCTTTTATTCATTTTTAGGGGTACAACAAGGAAAAGAGAAAAAGAAAGGGAAAGAAAAATATTTAAAGTAAGAATGACTGAAAGTGTCCCTACATTGGAGAAGGAAACAGAAATCCAAATCCAAGAGGCCCAAAAAATTCCAAATAGATTCCATTACCAAGAAATTCAATCATTAAAATGTCAAACCTTAAAAATAGAGAGAAAATCTTTGCATATAAGCGAATGCCCCCATAAGACTGTCAGCAGATTTTTTTTAGCAGAAACTTTGCAGGCTGGAAGAAAATGGCACAATATAGATAGAGGATTAAAAGAAAAAAAAAACAACAAACTTCCAACAAAGAATACTTTTCCATGGAAAGATTATCATTCAGAATTGTATGAAAGATAAAGAGTTTTCCAGATAAGCAAACGCTAAAGAAATTCACTGACAGTAAACCAGGTTTACAAGAAATGTTAAAGGCACTTCTTTAAGCTGAAAAGAAAGGACCTTAATTAGTAATAAGAAAACATATGAAAGTATAATTCTTCTTGGTAAATGTAAACATATAATAAAGGTAGTAGATTAATCATTATAAAGCTAGTATGAAGGTTAAAAAGAAAAACATAGTAAAAGTAACTATAACTACAATAATTGGTGAGACAGGAATCCATCAAAATCCTATAGGAAAACACAAGCAGTAGCTTCTTTGAGCTTAGCAGCAACAACTTCTTACTAGACACGTCTCCAAAGGCAAGAGAAACAAAGGCAAAAATGAACTACTTGGACTTCATCAAGATAAAAAGCTTTGCACAGCACAGGAAACAGTCACAAAATTAAAAGGTAGCCTACGTAATGGTAGAAGATATTTGCAAATGACATACAGATAAAGGACTGGCATTCAAGATTTATAAAGAACTTATCAAACTCAACACCCAAAACACAAGTTTTGTGTTTTGAAGTCAAGAAATGGGCAGAAGACATGAACAGACATTTCTACAAAGAAAATATCCAAATGGCCAAAACACACATGAAAAAATGCTCAATATTACTGATCATCAGGGAAATACAAATCAAAACTACAGTGAGATACTACCTCATACCAGTCAGAATGGCTAAAATTAACAACACAAGAAACAATAGATGCTGGCGAGGATGTGGAGAAAGGGGATCCCTTTTACACTGTGGTGGGCATGCAAGCTGGTACAGCCATTCTGAAAAAGAGTATGGAGGTTCCTCAAGAAGTTAAAAATAAAGCTACCCTATGGCCCAGCAATTGCACTACTAGATATTTAACCCAAAGATACAAAGGTAGTGATTTGAAGGGGCATCTGCACCCCAATATTTATAGCATCAATGTCCACAATACCCAACCTATGGAAAGAGCTGAGATGTCCATTGACAGATGAAAGGATAAAGAAGATGTCATACATACACACACACAATCAGAGAAAGACAATTATCATACGGTTTCACTCATATGTGTAATATAAGAAACAATGCAGAGGATGATAGTGGAAGGGAGGGGAAATACAATGGGAAGAAATCAGAAAGGGAGAAAAACCATGAGACTCTTAGCTATAAGAAACAAACTGAGGGTTGCTGGAGGGGAGGGAGAAAAGGGGGTGGGGTAACTAGGTGATGGGCATTAAGAAGGGCACATGATGTGATAAGCACTGAGTGTTATATGCAACTGATGATTTATTGAAATCTACATCTGAAACTAATGATGTACTATATGTTGACTAATTGAATTTAAAAAGGCAAACATGGGGCGCCTGGGTGGCTCAGTGGGTTAAAGCCTCTGCCTTCGGCTCAGGTCATGATCCCATGGTCCTGGGATCGAGCCCCGCATCGGGCTCTCTGCTCAGCAGGGAGCTTGCTTCCCCCACTCTCTCTCTGCCTGCCTCTCTGCCTAATTGTGAGCTCTGTCAAATAAATAAATAAAATCTTAAAAAAATAAAAATAAAAAGGCAAACATAGTAAAAATAAGTTTAAGGACAATAATTGGTTAAAGGATACAGAAAATCAAATGATGTAAAATGTGACCTCAAAAACATAAGAAGTGGGGGGAAAGTAAAAATTACGAGTTTTAGAATACATTCACATTTAAGATATCAGTTTAAAATAGACTGCTTTATATATAAGCCCTTATATGTAAGTGTCACAGTAACCACAAACCAAAAACCTATAATATATACACAAAAGATGGTAAGAAATATAAGTGTAACATTCAAGAAAGTCATCAAACCACAAACCAAGAGAGCACTGTTCTCCTTGATCAGTGAACTTGGTCTTGAAAGAAAGAAGAAACAGAGTCTTGAAAGAAGAAAGAAACAAAGAGACCTACAAAACAGCCAGGGAACAATTAACAAATTATAAACAAGTACATATCTATCAATAACTACTTTAAATGTAAATGGACTAAATTCTCCAGTCAAAAGACATAAAGTGGCTGAGTGGATTAAAAAAGAGAAAGAAAGAAAAAGAAAGGAAGGAAGGAAGGAGAGAAAGAAAGAAAGAAGGAAAGAAAAGAAAAGAAAAAAGAAAAGGAAAAACCAAGACACATCTACATGCCTACAAGACTCTCAGTTTGGAAGCACGGCCACACACAGACCAAAAGTGAAAGGAGAGAAAGACATTCCACACAAATTAACACCAAAAGGAAGCTGGCGTATTTATACTCTTATTAGACAAAATAAACTATAAAACAAGACTATAATAAAAGATAAAAAGCATTACATAATGACAAAAAGTTCAATCCAACAAGAAGGTATAACATCTGTAAATGTTTATGTACCCAATCATCTGAAAAGATGCTCAACATTACTATCATCAGGAAAACTACAAAGAGATATCACCTCACACCTATAAGAATGGCTATTATCAAAAAGACAAGTGATAACAAGTATGGGTGAGGATGTAAAGAAAGAGAACCAAGAGAACCCTCATGTACTGTTTGTGGGAATGTAAATTGATGCAGCCACTGGGGAATACAATATGGAAATTCCTCAAAAAATTAAAAATATAACACCATATGATCAAGCAATTCCACTTTTGGGTCTTTATCCAAAGGAAACAAAAACACTAATTTGAAAAGTTATATGCACCCCTATGTTTACTACAACATTATTCACAATAGCCAAGATATGGAAACAACCTAAGTGCCAATCAATGGGTGAATGGATAAAGATGTAGTGTGTGTAATTATAAATTATAATTATAATATATATATATACATATATGTATACTTAGGTTATATGTATAATAGATAAGTTATACATATATAATGGAATACTATTTAACCATAAAAATATAAAATCTTGTCTTTTTGACAGCTTGGATGACCTTTAAGTTATTATGCTTAATGAAATAAGTTAGACAGAGAAAGACAAAATCTGTATGTTCTCACTTATATGTGGAATCTAAAACACAAAACAAATGAACAAACAAACCAAAATAAAACTCATGGATACAGAGAACAAAGTGGTGATGTGAGAACAAAGAGGTATGGGGTTCAGTGAAATGGGTGAAGGGGATCAAGAAATATAGACTTCCAGTTGTGAAATGAATAGGTCATTGGGATGTGGTATGAAGCAAGGTAATGACAGTCAATGGTAATATAATGTATATTTGAAGTTTGCTGGAAAAATGGATCTTGAAAGTTCTCATAAAATGAAGAAGTTTTTGCAACTTTTTATGGTTACAGATGGGGACTATATTTACTGTGGTTATCATTCTCAGTATGTGTAAATATTAAATTATTATATTGTCCATCTTTAATATAACGTATGTCAATTATATCTCATAAATAAAAAATTATTTTTATTTATCTAGAATATTTTCTATTATGGTATCTGACATTTAGGATCAGAAACTGGCAGATTTATAAGCCATCATTGCTTTTTTTCAAATACCTATTGAATTCAGTTCTTGACTTTTAAATTTCCCATCACTTGAAGAGTTTTATATCTGGCAAAAATAAAATTTGACATGTTATAAACAGTAACTTAAAAATCATCTTTTCTATTTTTAAAGTAAGTACTTAATTGAATAAAATAGTAAAGTAATTAAGGAATAGCCACATAAGAACCCTTGTTTTTGAATAAAACTAAAAAAGTCTGGGTGTTGGGACGTCTGGGTGGCTCAGTTGGTTGGACGACTGCCTTCGGCTCAGGTCATGATCCCGGAGACCGGGGATCGAGTCCCGCATCAGGCTCCCAGCTCCACAGGGAGTCTGCTTCTCCCTCTGACCTTCTCCTCGCTCATGCTCTCTCACTGCCTCTCTCTCAAATAAAAAAATAAAATCTTTAAAAAAGAAAAAAAAGTCTGGGTGCAACTAGTAACCTTACTTTCTAAGTGTGTAACAGTGGTCCATTTCTTATAATAATATGGTTCATGAGTATTCAAAAGACTTCAAAATGTGGAGCCAAATGCATGTGTTGTAGAATGGTCCCTTCATGCCTTTGAAGTACAAAGTAAATCAGCCTGAAATCAACAGAGAATTGACATGACAGAGGTTGGACAAATCTCAGCATGATCAAAGCATTCCAAGCCAATGACATTTGAAAGGAAATTAAACCTCTCTCCACCGAGATTCAGCCATCTTCTAAACAGAATAAATGCAAGCATGCTAAGATGGATGGATATGTTAAGCACAGATAGCACTCCTCCAAACCATCACAATGGTGCTTCATTTATTAAAGCAGTGTGAACCATGTTGATTTGCATACTACGAAACTGTATGAGGAAAGCTTTTATTGCTATTTTTTGGTCCTCACAATATAGTCCAAAAATGAGAAGTTACTCATGAAAAATACTGTTTGATTTATTTGTTCTATTGTAGATAAGTGATCATTATGCAGTTTAAAAGACAAAGTTATTGAAAATTGATCTTGTATTTCTACTGATGCAAAAAGTCTGATAACAAATTAATGTAAATCTCTAATAAGAACTGCTATAATGAAATTTAATGCCTTAACATGTTTTAATGATTCCTGTGGCAGGTATTACCTATCTGGAAGGATAAATGACATACTAAAATATACTGTTATCCCTGACATGATCAAAGGTTAAAAGGACAGACTGTAAATTCAAACTGGCATTTGCTTTGCAAAGCACATCTTCAAGTATTCTCTAATATTCTGAAATACCATTCATCCTAAGAGAAACTAACCACTGAAATATTCTTAGCATAGAACCATGTTGATTATTTTGAGATACTTAATGGTACAAGTAGTATTCTATAAAATGGCTCTGAAAACTAGTTGATTTTTACAGATCTAAGAATAATTATATAAGAAGCTTGTTCTAATTTAGTTTTGCACATAATCAGTCACCAAAGGCAAGTATATTTTGTCTAGAATATATATATAAGAACTCTGTTTTGATATATTTAAGTAATTCTGTGCCTCTTGGAGCAGAGTTAAACATTTACATGGCTTTATATTGTTCATTGTTCTTTTAGTATTTAGTATTTTAGTTCATTGTTTCTTTTAGTAAATATATTGTTCAGGGTTCACTACGAAAAATATTATGGGCATTGTAAAATGAATGATGTAAGGTCCATACCTCAAAGAGCTTGTATTTGGGTAAGAAAGATGGGTTATAATCAGAAACCATGGTATGGTGTGACATATGTATGGAGGACTACAGAATTATCTGGTTTGAATATATTCACTTATAAGTCAATATAAAAAATATATAAGTCAATATAAAAAATTATGTATATATACATATTCATATATTGTATTAAAATATATTCTTTTATTAAATATATTCTTTTATTAAAAGTATAAAGCATAAAAGGAAAAAAAAATAGCATCAGTACCAAAAATATATAAAGCCCTCCCATTACCAAGTAATTCTACTCTAAAACACTGCAATTGATAAAGTCACACATAATCTATCCCCCCTAAAAACAACATTCGTGGTTTTGAAGCATAGTAAAAAAAAAAAAGTAGTAATAATAATAACCTATAGACTTATGTGTCTTTCAACTGTCTTCCAAATTTTTTTCAAATATTTTAGCAGATACTGTGCTTACAATAAATATTCTGATTTTTTTGTAACAGACAGAAACATATGACATCTATAGTTCTGTATCTGTCAGACTTGAATTTTCTTCTTGGTAAAGATATTTGTCAGGGCTTTATCTATATATATTTTGTCAGTCTTTATCTATATATATCCTAATGTGTGATTGGTTTTTCTAAAGGCTTGTCAGACAAAAATGTAGAAAGTTTACCAACTCTACATATCATATACCATAAATTATTTTTGTTAAATTTTTTACATTTCCTATCCTTTCATCTTTATTTATTTTTTTTAAAGATTTTATTTATTTATTTGACAGACAGAGATCACAAGTAGGCAGAGAGGCAGGCAGAGAGAGAGGAGGAAGCTGGCCGCCTGTCGAGCAGAGAGCCCAACGCGGGGCTCGATCCCAGAACCCTGGGATCATGACCTGAGCCGAAGGCAGAGGCTTAACCCACTGAGTCACCCAGGCGCCCCTCATCTTTATTTTAAAAATCTCGCCATGTATTTTTTAGTTAAACTCAAGAATATAATATTTACAGGAAGAAAATACTCCTTTGATAGGAGGCAAATAAATCTAGATAAATCCTTCACTCTAGGCTCAATTTCCTCTTGAGTACAGTGGGAGGTAATCAGGTGGTATTAGCACCTCCATACTATTCACTCTTAATGATAGCCAATCATTTCAATGTTATATTTTTGTCCCTCTGCTAAATATATTTAGAAAACTCAGCCTCTTTGGGCCATGGGAATTTCTTGACTATTTGCCATATTAAATTCTTTGTTTCATCTGGAAAAGGATGAACTAGATAAATTATCTCTAGAAGAACACAGTACTATAAGATTTTAACCATTTTATTTCTGAGAGATTATTTTAATACTTACATCATAACAAGATAAGAGAAGGAAAGCACAATATTATACATTTCAATCTAGGTCATGGAAAATGTTTCATGAATGTTACATGTAGTGTATGTATTTAACAATAAGGAAACGATCCCTAAAGAGGAAACATTTTATATAGATAGTATTTTGATAACTATCTTGGACATATAGAAGTTGTTAGGTGACCTTTCCAAAGGAACCAGTATACAGATTGTGCCCACAGAGCTTGACAGTTGAAATACTTCACTGTTGATGTCACATCTCAGATGAAAGTAGCAGGTGGTAGTAAAACAAAATCAGTATCATTTGGACTTTCATATATTTTTATTAACAAATGTGGGATAGTGGGTATGAAGAATTATTTTTTTTTCTTTTTTCCCCGGTTTTTTTTTTTTTAATTCAACTTAGCTCACATGAAGTATAATATCAGTTTCAGTGGTGGAATTCAGAGATTAATCAGTTGCGTATATCACCCAGTGCTCTTTACATCAAGTGTCCTCCTCAATGCCCATCATCCAATTACACCATTCTCCTGCCCACTTCCTCTCCAGCAATCCTTAGTTTGTTCCCTATATTTAAGTGTCTCTTATGGTTTGCCTCTCTGTCTTTATCTTATTTTTCTTCCCTTCCCCTATGTTCATCTGTTTTGTTTCTTGAATTCCACATACAAGTGAAATCATATGGTATTTGTCTTTGACTTATTTCACTTAGTATAATATAGTCTATTTATAATAGTATTAGATCTGATGATTCTAAAAATTAAAATATTGATATTCACACCAAAAGAAATATTTGTTTATCTATTTATCTATTGAAACAATAGCTCCTTGAATTTTACATGAATCATAGCTACAAACTTATAAAATATGTGTATATACATATATATACATAAATATGTATATGTGTGTATATATATATATATATATATATATACAGGTCTTTATTATACAGCTTACCAATTTCCATCACCAATTAAAAAGTTTTATTAAGGAGCCAAAAATTACATAATGTCATATCGTGCTAAACATTTTTTCTGATAATTCATTCTAAAAGATATAAAGATATTCAGGAAGTAAAAATAAAGGATGTATAGAACACATTACTGTTTGAAACAGATTCTCTGGAGTTGGTGATTTTTATTAAAATAAACATTAGTTAAGGAACATTGTTGTTTATAATCAGCTAATTTAAACTTTCAAAGTCATCATTCATAATTTTGTGACTATGGAATAATCCAGCTGGTTATAATTCCATAATAAACAATATAAAAGGTACATCTAACTATTTGGATAGATCATAATTTAGCAATTAGATGAATCACCAAATAATGTGTGATTAAAACTACTGAAAAAGTTAACAAAAATGCCTATAAACATATACATGATGTCACCCTTGGATTTAAACATGTTCATATCTGATTCCAAGAGATGAGTTTGATGTCCTTTAAATATTCACCTACTGGCTATAAACATTTTATCTCTTATCCAATTTGAAATAGTAGCACTCTTTCTGGTAGCTTTAGGTTTTTGCCTTTCAGCATTTATTCTTAATCAACCTCACCTTTTGCTTTTAAAGAGTTGTCCCTATCATTGGATGTAGGTATTTCACGTCTTACTGTGTGTACTTCTGCATAACATAAATTCATACAAAATGCTAAAAATAAACAGCTATACTTTTTTTTTTTAAAGATTTTACTTATTTATTTGACAGACAGAGATCACAAGTAGGGAGTGGCAGGCAGAGAGAGGGGGAAGCAGGCTCCCTGCTGAGCAGAGAGCCCAATGTGGGGCTCGATCCCAGGACCCTGAGATCATGACCTGAGCTGAAGGCAGAGGCTTAACCCACTGAGCCACCCAGGTGCCCCAAACAGCTATACTTTTAAATGAACAATTTATACTGCTTTACAAAAATATTCTGAAATGATTTTATCAACTTTAATTTTAATTATTTTTAGGCATCTCAGTAATTTGAGTCAAATCAAAAATCATTACCACTCTTGACTAAGCTGTAAAATTCTTAAAGCAGGACCTATAACTGTTGCCTCAGTGGCAGAGTGCTCTAGACATCAAGTGTTCCATAAATGCTGCTGGTTAGGGCACACTGCAAGGCAACATTACTATGTACATTTGGGCTGTGTCCTCTAAGTAAGTATGTTATTAGTCTGTTTGTAGGAGGGTTCCAGCATTATTTAACTTCTCAGATCAATGCACCTTTTTCAAATGTTAAGTGCCTTATTCAGAATAAAATACTAATTTTATTCTGGTTTATCACACTGTTCCTACAAGGAAATGTGTTTCAGGATTCATCTTGGAATATCTGCAATCCATTTCTCCGCTTGGCACACTCTCACCTTGATTTCCATTTGGGTAGAAGGAATCTGAATTTAGTGTTCTCTTTAATTCTGGCATGAAGTGCTCTCTTTAAAAGGACAGCTGCTGTATTAAGTTAAGTTACAGTTAGGACATGGAGAGGATGATGGGGAAAGGAACAAAACTCAAAGACCAGGAACAGAAATCAATAAGGAAACTGAGTTTTAGGTACTAACCATATCAATTACAATGTATAATGTGTAGAAAAGACACTTAAATATACACACAGGGATGAAAGACATTCTAGTAAAAGATTTTATAATTTGCTTCTCTAACTTTATGTTTCTTTTTTTTTTTTTAAGATTTATTTATTTTAGAGAAAAGGTATGAGCAGAAGGGTCAGAGGGAGAGAGAATCTTAAGCAGACTCCACACTGAGTGTGAAGCCTGATGCAGGGCTTGATCTCAGGACCCTGAGATTACAATCTGAGCCAAAATCAAGAGTCAGAAGCCTAACCAATTGTGCCAACCAGATGCCCTATGCCCCTAATTTTTAAAGATATGTCTTAATAGTTTTCTTTTACATTTATGTTGGACAACTACATTAGCCTTTATAACTATAGCTTCATGATTTTAAATTTATCACCAATTTCATAAATCTTCATATACATGATCCTTAATATATGATAATATGTGGAATCACAGTACAAATATCTGGAAGCAATAAGTAAACACTATGTAATTTTTTAAAATAAGACAAAATATTATAAATTAAATGCTATACTTAGAAGCAACTAACAGGAGGAATATTACATGGAAAAAAAAAGAGAAAAAATATGATTACTCCTGGCATATGTATCTGAAAGGTTTTTTGTTTGTTTTTTTTCTTTTATGAGTAAAGATTAAAACAACAACTCTGGAAGTTGAGTAACATAGAGCAGAGAACTAAGCTCTGGTTTCAAATACAATTGGGTTAGAATTCTGGCTGTTCTATTTCCTCATTTCATGGTCTTTCACAAGCAACTTTCAAATATTCTGATATTCAAATATAAATATAAAATATACCTATCTCACAGATTTCATGAAATTCTATATATTAAGAAGTAGCATCCTGCTTCATATATAAGTGTAATTTCAATAAATGTTAGCTGTAATTATAATGGATATTTAGGATCTGGGAAATGATTTGCATTTAACTATTTAGGTTGATATTTGAAGCATGTAACAAAAAGTTTAGTTTCACCTCTCTTGGCCTCAAGACAATCCTCCCTTATAGAATTTCTTTTCTCTGAAGACTTGCTACATTTGAAATGTTATTTTTTATTAATTTCCCCAGAAACTACCAGTTATTATATAGGAACAAACTTTAGCTGATTGTTGCCTGGCCACATTTCAAATGTGGTCCCAAATGGAAAGAATGTGCTCTCATTCTTTGAAGTTTACATTTTCATATGTATAATGCACTTATCACAGAGAAGTTAAAACAGACCAAGAAACAACTCTGGCACTGAGCCATCAGCATTTGAATATGCACATCCCATGAAATTAAGCATTGGTGAACTAACAATGGAGTAGAAAATTTCTGGGCATCTGCCCAGCCCAATTATAACTTTTAGGAAATTTTTGCTCCTCCCACTTACCTCTACACATTTGGACTACACATTTGGAGCTCACTTCCTTGGTCAAAACCAATTAAGCAGAGCAGATGCCTCACCCATGGTGAACTAGCCAATTTTTTTTTTTTTTTAAGATTTTATTTATTTATTTGACAGAGATCACAAGCAGAGAGAGAGGCAGGCGGAGGTGGGAAGCAGCGGGGGGGAGTGGGGGGAAGCAGGCTCCCTGCTGAGCAGAAAGTTGGACGTGGGGCTTGATCCCAGGACCCTGAGATCATGACTGGAGCCAAAGGCAAAGGCTTTAACCCACTGAGCAGCCCAGGCATGCCCAAACTTGTTTTTAAGATTTTACTTCCATATTTGAGAGAGAGTGAGTATGCATGAGCAAGGAAGAAGGGCAGAGGGATAGAGAGAAGAAAGGAGCCAGCAATAGGGCTTGATCCCAGGGCCCTGCCCTGAACCAAAGGCAGACACTTAACTGACTGAGCCACCCAAATTTTTAAAGATGTTTTTGAGTTGGATCCCTGAGGGTTAAAGTCAGTTGGTTGATGGTATTAACAACAAAAAGATTCCTGCTCTTGACAATTTCATGTGAGAAAAACAAAAATCAAAAATCAGATTAAAACAAAACAAATCAACAATAAAAACAAGGGAAAACCACTCTAGCAAGGGAAAAATACAAAAACAGAAATGAAATTCGCAGAGAGATAGCAAACCAGAGATTTGAAGTATGCTAAAGTTACTAATGACTTTCCAGTTTCTCATTGCAATTTTTCTAAGTCTAAACTATATTTACATTTAGGTACAATGAAATGTTCCTATATCTATAAAACAAATTACTTTTATTAACATTAAACAATTGAGTCATGTCAAATCCATCCTTTCTCACATCTGCCATCAAATTTTTTTGTAATTCTAGTGCCTTTTCAATAGTATATTTTTGTTACTAGGAGTTAAATGCACAAATAAACAAAAAGAATGTGTGGGTCAGAAGATTGCTCATGGGTCCAAGGTCTATGAACCACGTGTTATACAACTTAAACTTTTTTTTAATGATAACATTTTTGATAAGCTTCCTATTCTAAGCCAGTTTTTAACTATGAAAACTTTCAAAGAAATGTATATGGAGACATATACTATTATATGACCAGAAATACTTAGGTAAGTTTCTGAATGACATAGCTATATGAGAGTTTAAAAATATGTGTTAAAAATTGGCAGACTTTATTAATTTCTACTCTCTAAGAATTAAACAACTTTACGGGATTATCTATAATTTTGTATAATTAAAACATCTGTAATTGAGTTGTTCTGTAAAAACAGATCACAACAGCTTTTTTGACTTAAATTTCTTAAAAAAATGGTCAGCAATTTTTTTCCATGACATCTGGGTTCTGTTTTGTTGTTGTTGTTGTTGTTATTGTTGTTTTTAAGATTTTATTTATTTGACAGAGAGAGAGAGACAGCTAGAGACAGAATACAAGCAGGGGGAGTTAAAGAGGGAGAAGCAGGCTTCCTGCTGAGAAAGAAGCCGATGAGGGCTCAATCCCAGGACCCTGAGATCATGACTTGAACCAAAGGCAGACACTTAACAACTAAGACACCCAGGTGCCCCGTGGGTTCTGTTTTATTTATTTATTTATTAAGATTTTATTTATTTATTTGTCAGAGAGAGTGAGCACAGGCAGACAGAGTGGCAGGCAGAGGCAGAGGGAGAAGCAGGCTCCCTGCTGAGCAAGGAGCCCGATGTGGGACTTGATCCCAGGATGCTGGGATCATGACCTGAGCCGAAGACAGCCACCCAACCAACGGAGCCACCCAGGCGTACCGATGTTTTAAAAAGAAATTTAAAGCAAAACATTTCCTTATGTTTGGAATCACCTCTGCTTTTATTTGTTGTTGTTAACTGTACTCCTAAAATAAAGATCTCTCTTTTTAAGCCAGCTCATGTTGCATATCAGCCCAGTGGTTCACATATATGTGCAAAGAACATACATTTTGCCTTTTTTTTAAGATTTTATTTATTTTTTTGTCAGAGAGAGAGAGAGATAGCATGAGTGCACATCAGCAGGGGGAGCAGCAGGCTGTGGGAGAAGCAGTCTCCTTGCTGAGCAAGGAGCCTGATGTGGGACTCGATTCCAGGACTCTGGGACCATGACCTGAGCCAAGGACAGTTGCTTAACTGACTGAGCCACGCAAGCATCCCTTTTTTGCCTTTTTTAAAGTCGGATAACTCTATAATATAAACATAATTATGTTATTAGCCATGAGGAAAAATCAATAAATCCAGTACAATGTGGACAGAATTAGAGTTTATAAAAATATAGACACTATAATTTCATGAAAACTTTATTATTACCACATTTGGAAATGTTCTCATGGATGAAACTATTTCATAAATTAAGGCAATTTGAAGTCAGACTTGAGTAAGATTACTTTGACCTTGTGATATTGAGCCTTAGGTTTCCCTAATTTGAATGTGATGCATTTAAGAAAATAGTTTATTTTTCCAATTCTTGTGGTTTATTTAGTGTCTTTAATTTTATATTATGTAAATTGCAGTTATTGGTTGAGGCCATTTAAAAGCCAAGTGGCTCACCTACCTGAATCCTTAGCACTTAAAACCTTTCTGCAAGTAATAATAATATTGCCTTGCACATCCAAAAATAATTTTCCTTTCCAACTATTTTACACCTATTGTCTGTTTTTTCTTTGTATACTCTTGGAAGAGAGATGAGTCATATTATTTCATTACAGATAAGACTGATCTCCAACAAGTAAATGACATTTGAAGGGTCCCACACCTGTTCATAAAAGAGCTGTATAATATTGCAGTCCTCCAAGTGAAACTTCACCTGCTCCACAGAATCAGTGTAAATTTAATAGAAGGTATTTAGCCTGGCATGTAATGTTTTGTAGAACTTTTGGGTCTCTCTCCAACATATATCACGGATCTATCCACTGTCCATGTCTATTGTCACCTTGATTTATGCTCTCCACGCTCAAAGTTCCTCTCACTTTTTTCCAAGCTCTTATTCTCCTAATCTATTGTCCCAAATGAATTTCCTTATATGTTAACTACATGCCAAAACCTAACTGAATTTTTCATGGTCACAACTAATAAAAGGCATAGCTTGAAGAAAAATTATCTTTTATGACTATTAGATTCCAGAATGAAAATACAAACTCCTTGAAGGTAAGATGTTATAATGATCACTTGCAGCACCTAGCAAAATCCTAAGCATAACAGGTCATCAGAAGTACCTTGATTAAATATCACCATAAGATTTTGATTAAATCAAAGTCAATACCGAGATTAGCATCTTCCTAAATCCTCAATACCTCGCTCCAGTGAAATTGTGATTGTTATGGGACCAGCAAATAATAAAATACCTACAGGCTACATGTTGAGTTACTTTCAGGGTTGCAGTTTCAAACTTGCAGTCGGAAGGGCAGCTTCTTAATTTTCTATATGTATTGTTTCCCAGTATATTTGGGCAAACCTCTTCAAGCAGAGACGTTGCAAACACATGGATGTAAAAGCAGGTGTTTAGCTTTAACCTTAATCGATGCTCTAAGGCCCCAAATCCCCTTCGGCAATAAGGGTCCTCAGCTAGACAACCCGCTGTGTCAGAGAAGGCCCCCAAACTGTATTTCTCCTGACCTTCCTCCGTACCAGCCAGCTGCCGCCTGGCAGTTCAAGAAGACAGTGCTTAAAAGGACTTGCAAGTTTGACAAAAAAAGTTGGAGAAATTGATTGGTATTTAGAGTTTAGTGGTCTCCTGTGGGTATTCCTGGGTTTCTGTGACTGATTTTGATGAAGTGCTTTTATTTGTCTCTCTACCCAGAGACTGCAGATGAATTTGCAATAGAGCAGCATGCCTCCTGTTTAGCTTTGTCAGGCACCACTTAGACATGTTATAATTTATTTTCCAGGAAAAATATTTCTCATGAGGGCTTCTGGCTAACATAGTTATAAAGCAGCTGGCTACCGCTCAGCCTGTTGTCTGCTAGCAGCTGGGCTTCCCTGTATCGTCTGAAAAGAAACGCAACTGGAGAGGAAAGTCGTGGAAGATGGGGGCAGGGACCAAACCTCCTCCTCACTCAGGCCCGAATGTCCTCTTCCTGGCCGTTTTGGGAGGCTTAAAATGTGGCAAACATCCTATTCCGTCTGATAGGGAGTGCTATTATTTCTTTCGTGTGTGCATGTGTGTGTGGCTTGTATAGTGGCGTCACATATTCAAACAGGCATTGGCTTGTGCTAGACATTGCGTAGACTCGAAAGAGCCCTTGAAATGTCACTAAATAACCCAGATTTTTTTTTTCTAACATGGAAAATTCTAGATAAAGCTTCAGATAATTACTTTGCTTATTTTAAAATAAGCAAATTCTGAATTCTGAATTCACACACTTTGTAAGAAAATGTTTACATTATGACAGGTACAGAGGAACTAAGATTAACTGATATTAATGTGCTTTATTATACCCTTACTCTAGGGCATGTGCTGCCTGAGTGGACTAGCCAGCAAAATTACCAAAGGATTTAACTTACTTTTTCTTTTTGCCTAATATCATATATCAAATCTCAGACATTATCAATTATGATGCAATATTTTCAAGTTGTATATGATGAGCATTTATATGATGAGCCCCGAGTAATCTATAGGACTACTGAATCACTATATTATATACCTGAAACTGATATAACACTGTTAATTACATGGGAATTTAGAAAAATACATTTTCATATATCACTGAGAAATAAATCCTGCTAAATAAATAATAACATATTTTTATCACTTTAAATGTCATTTTTAATTTAAAGAACTGTTTTATCTACACTTAGATTTTTATCATAGTGTTCTTGTACATAAGAAAAAAACTGAGGTAAATAATTGTTCTAAGAAATTCTTAGAACTTCTTTACTTTGTATCCAATTATTCTGAATCATTCTTCAATTCTAAGTAATCAATGCCTGAGTTTTCCCACAGAGTATCACCCTATTTTGCCACCAAATTCACCTATTATGAAATATTTCTTAAAAGAGGCTCCTACTAAATGTTTTTTCAAATTTGGTGACACTCATGCGAAATTTGATGCTTCCATTTTTCTGCTTGTTTTTAAGGTGTCAACAGAAAATCCTCAGACAATAACTATATTTCATATTCTTTCTTTATTTGATCCTCAAGCAGTTTGTTGACTAAAAATCAACATTTATGGGCTTCAGTTCAGTCATGCTTCTAGGAATAAACCAAATCAGTGAATGCACAGGCAGTGAAAATTATGTCCTGATTTTAAGATGCCATCAGTTCTAAGATGTATCTGGATTTTTAAGATGTTAAAAGGGGAAAATATGCTTCCTGAATTTGAAAAAAAATATGGAGGATATATAAGGTTAAGTGTGCATATGCTAATTCCAGTGTGAAATGCAAATTTAGAGGGTTTCAAAGGGAAGTGGCCCACACTAGTTCTAGCTGATTACTGTCATTATCTAGAACCACCTAGAGACCTAAAACTATGGTCCATCTAACCATCTTGGGAGTGAGGCCAGGGTACCAGCATTTTTAACAAGTAACCCAGAGATTCTGAGGTAGTCAGATTAGGGGAGCACTTTTGTGGAAATCCTGGGGTTCACTGGTTGTGTCTTGCCGGCCATCATACATTTTTACATAGAGTGATCAGAGATCCAGGCTAGTCTGAGACAGTCTTGGCCTTTCCCTCTTGTTCCATCCTGGTTGCTAGTCACAATGTTTTCACTCTTAAAAGTGCCCAGTTTGGGGGAATTTTATGAGGTCACTATAATTTTATGTGAATGGATAAAAGGTACATAATCACAACTAGAAAAAATCCATTTAAATGTCCTTGCCGTGAAATGTAAATAAACCGTTTGTTTTTTGATCGAAGTATAGCTGACACACAACGTTATATTAGTTTCAAGTGTACAACATAGTGATTCAATAACTCTATATGTTACACTATGCTCACCACAGGTGTAGCTACTAATGTCACCATACAATAATATTATAATAACATTGAATATATTCCCTATGCTGTACCTTGCATCCCCATGACTTATTCATTCCATAACTGGAAGCCCATACCTCCCACTTCCCTCCCTTCTGGCAACCACCAGTTTGTTCTCTGTGTTTACAAAGCAGGCTCTGTTCTTAAAATGGCTTTTAAAAGCCCATTGGAGAGTTCACTCTCAGGCCACCCAAGGAGAATCCCTTGTGTTGAGAATTTGTCTTCAATAAAAGTACAAAACCCTAAAGATAAAATGTGCTGTGCTTTAGAGGTCTATAAGGCCCAAACAAACCCTTAATAAGGACAATCACTAACACTGCTAACTCTAAGATTATAACGTTTGCTGGATGTGTGGTATTTTTGACTGTGTACCTTTCACTCTTCTTATATTTATTGTTCAGAGGCTAAAATCACATCACCAGATGCAGTGAGCTCTTGTCAAGTTGTGTCCATCATTACATTATGGACAATTTGGGGAGTTCTCAGATAATATGTTAAGGTGCCCCCTTTTGTATGGCATTCACAATGCAACCCTCAAAGTGACCCTCTTCCCTGATTTCAGTTTAACATTAAAATTGTAAGACTGCACCTTCATCTCAGAGATCACATCAGTTCTTGCCATTGAAATGAAGAAACAATTTTTAGTAAAGGCATCATCCATAGAGAAAGTGAGTTCTTTCCAAGTGAGCCAAAAGAGCTAACGAGATGCAAGTTTCAGAATATTTGTGGGTCAGTTCAGAAGAACTATCCTGGAGAATTTCCAGCTTTTTCTACTGGTGAATCAGGTAATGAAACAGTTCATGATCAAAGTTATTTAATACTACCATATTACTTAAAGTATATTAGACAATTATTTTGGAAATATGTGAAAGAAATCTCTGTATAGATGAGGCTGATAACTGTTTTAGCCATACAAATCATTTGGCAACCCAAAGGATGTACATTAAATAATAAATAATAAAATATTTAAGGGATTCTCATTCTGGGTCTTCCACCTTTGGCTGACCTAGGAATAATGGGTTAAATGAGTGAGAAAATAGATTTGATTCAGTATGAGAATGGAATTTCCAGTAGTTATAACTGTCAGAGTTATTAGAATAATTTTCTTATTTGGAGGTAAATTCCCCATCTCTGCAGGGGTTTGATCTAGAACAAAATTCTTAGGAGTATGGTGTGTATATATATAACAGGTGCTATGGTCTGAATGTTATGTTCCCCCATATTCCTATGTTGAATTCCTAACCTAACAATTAGTATTAGGTGGTGGAGTTTGAAAAGTGTTTAGTTCACCAGGGTGGAGCCTTTGTGAATGGTTTTTTTACATTTTTTTTTCTTAAATTTCTTTTTTCTCAGGGGACTTCAGTCTTTTTTTTTTTTTTTAAGATTTTATTTATTTATTTGACCACAAGTAAGCAGAGAGGCAGGCAGAGTGAGAGAGAGGTGGAAGCAGGCTCCCTGCTGAGCAGAGCACCCAATGTGGGGCTCAATCCCAGGACCCTGGGATCATGACCGGAGCCGAAGGCAGAGGCTTTAACCCACTGAGCCACCCAGGCACCCCATGGATTAACGTTTTTATAAGTGAGACCCCACAGAGATCCCCAGCCCTTCCACCATGTGAGGATTCAGAGAAAAGGTGCTGGCTATGAACCAGGAAGAGGGCCTTTGCCAGAAAGTGACCATGTGGTGCCTTAATCTTGGACTTCTCAGCTTCCAAAACTGTGAGAAATAAATTTCTGCCATTTATAAGTCACCCAGTCTGTGATATTCCATTATAGATGCCTAAAGGACTAAGACACCGAGACATGTGGAGACATATACTGGTGAGCACAGAGGAAATATTAGAGAATATAATCCAAAAATAAGAAAAAAGACTTTAATGTTATCGAATATATGGAATGACTCTGGTCCCTCATCAGGTCCATAGGACAGACCATTATGTATGATTTACTATTAAATTATTCTGATGGAAGTGTAAAGTTCTACAGGAGAGTCATTGAAACACTATCACTGTTCAAATTTCAGCTTACTGAAATACAAACTGTATATGGACTTATGGATTATGCTCTAAAATTTAAACAAACCGACTTCAGTAAACTGATGATGTAATTTTAAAAAGATTACTGCAGATAAACCATAAATTTAAGATAATGCTAATAATGGAAACCCAAGCAGGCAACAAGAACAAAGCCAAGCTAACACTTTGTCTACTCTTCATTAAATAGAAACTTTTCCTTAACCACAGCACTATGTTAAAAACAAACAAACAAACAAAAAACAAAAAAACATCAACACTCATAAGAAACTGATGAAAACTGTGGAGTTATCTAGTGGTAATTTGAAATACAGATGAAATTTGCTTTATGTATTTGTGTTGCCTTGAGATATGAGTACTAATGTTAAAATAAAGCCATCACAATTAGCAAGATACTTTTAAAGTAGCATTCAGAGTCTCTTTTGAAGTCTTTTCCTTATGAAAGACAAAAAATTTCCCCTTTGAGAAAACAGTAATTATTCCTGACACAGTAAAAATGACTGAGACAATATGTGGCAAATGATTTGGTAACAAATTAAAATGCATTATTTTGTTTGCAAACAGGGCTGTCAGAGGCATTGAAAATATTGCTGAAATTACAAAGAAATACATATTAGAACAAATTAAGTCATTTTTCTTATACAGTTGAATAAATAAAATCATCCAACCTTTCTTAGCTTTTTCTTAGCTTTTTTTTCTTTTGGAAATATGCACTTGCTAGATAGTATTTCATACATAAAAATAAAAGCTAAAGGAGCTTTTAAATATAAAATGCTTTCAAAAAAAGCATGTCTTCAACAGATTGTTGAAGAAAAAACCAGCTTTAAGTGGGAATTTTTTTTTTTTTACTACAAAGACAACCACTAATGGAGCAGTTTATCAGATTAGAATGGGGGGGAGTCTAGAGTAAGGCTGAAAAGCTATTGCTACACTCAGAAGTTCATTCAGTGAGTTTAATAACAACTTAGTTGCTTATTAAACCTAATAAGTTAAAACTAGTTATATATGTACTACAGACAGTTCAAAAAGGATGATAATAATAATTACAAAAATATGTTTTCAATGACAGAGAGGCTGTTATTTGTATCACATGAGGTTAACAAGTCATCTCACAATAAAAATAAATGAGTAAATAAGATGACATAAAAATTACCCAACTTTTTTTTTTAAAGAACTCTTAAAAGAAATAAATACTTAATATTTCTCATGGTAGCTAGCTGTCAAAACTATGCAACTTAGAAAATAATTTTGAAAAATGAGCACTTAATCTTTCCCTTCAAATAAAATGGTTTGCTTTAACAAGGAGTGAAAAAAAAATCACTATTTAGGCGGGGGGAAAAACAACTTATGTAAAGAGAAAGTATTTAGAAAATGGGTGTTTAGAAGTGTTTTGATCAGTTTGTGATTTGGTTTACCAATAAACTCTCATATGTTCACATTAAAAAGGGAAATAATTTTCTAATCTGTTCTCAAGAAAACATTTCCTTGTATCTTGAATACATTTGTTAAAATACACTAAATTTTAAACCTTTCCAATTTGTTTATGAGAAAACTGATCTATATAAGACAGAACTTTCACAGATTAAAACCTCAATAAAAATTGTTACATAATTACTAGATGTGATTGAAAAGTATGTGCCATGATTTAGTACTATAGTAACCAAAACTAACCATGTACTCCTCTTTATATCTATGTACTTTTGAGAGTTATTGTCTTTCAGTCATAAAAGTCATTAAGATCAAGAATAAAAATAAATTGAATTTAGGGGAGTAGAAGTATAGGGTTCCAGTTATGAAATGAATAAGCTACAGGGATGAGAGGTATAGTGTAGGGACTACAGTCAATGATATTGTAATAGTGTTGTATGGTGACAGGTAGTAGCTACACTTGTGGTAAGCATAGCATAACATATAGAGTTGTTGAATCACTATGTCGTACAAGTGAAACTAATGTAACATTGATTTACAACTATACTTCAATACATTTTTTTAATAAAAAATAAAAAGATAAATTAAAATCCAGACATTTAATCACTGTATCATGGAGACTATACCCAAGATTTTGAAAAGATTAAAAAAATTCAGTCACATATTCAGTATGAAATATTAGTATTTTTACTGAGATAAAATAGTGTTTTTGCCATTAATAACAAATGTTTAAATATATTTCAAAGTGTTTTTCAAAAAAATTTTTTTTCATCTTTTTCTAATTCTTAAACATACTTTAGTTTTTGTTTATTATTTCAGTTCCATAGTCAGTATAACTAATGTATTAATAAATATGATAATAAATATATCAGAGTATTAGTGCAAATTTTCTTATTGTTTTATAAGTTTTTAGGCTTGTACTGAAAAAGCTAAAAAAATAGATTCTAGATCAGATATCTATGCAAAATATGCTAAGACATACAGAAATAAGTCCAGTAGCCATGGGCTGATTACCTAGGTGAAGAATGTGTGAGGGGAAGGTAAAAAATCGATCAAAGAGGGTATAGAAAGGATTTCTTTAAGGAAAGAAAGATTGATAAACTGAGATACCTTCTGTGCCTTGCTCCATGTCCTTCTCCAATCAGCTGGAAAGACTTCAAAGAACTGCACTGAGATTGCTAGATACGTCATATAGTTTGAGGAACACTGTAGCTCAGGTCAGAAAAACTCTACAAGGTTGAGACTGGCTATAGTGGTCTGTGATAGCAGATTAAAGAAAGCATCCTACAGTAGGAACGAGTCACATTTCCACCATGGTAGACCACATTATTTTCTTTCATACCTTTGTTAGGAGCATCAAAATGGACATTACCCAAATGGTTTTCCATATGTAGTTGGAAGACAATTTGAAAGAAGGCCCTGTGGGTAAGTCTAAGCAAATGATCAAAAAAGCATTACTTGTACCAGTAAAGTGCCCTCAGAGAGCCCTAGAAGGAGGAAGCTCCAGTGAACCCACAAAAGATTTCAGGATGTAGAAAGATATTTCACCCAGAAAACCCTTATAAAAGTTACAATTCCCTCATTTGAGGCTTTGTCTGCCCTGATTTTCCCTTGCTCTTTGTCCATCCTTGGGGGACCAAAAAGTAGGAAAGGAGAGGAAGATGTAAAGAAGAAAGGGATAAAGGAAAGGGAAGCTAACCACACCCAGCCCCCTTTCCCATTCTCACTACAAGCTCACCCCAGCACACTGCAGGCTTTCTTGTTTAAGCTTGGACTCAAGGTGGTGTGCAGAAAATTCAGACTGGATGAGATTGAAATAATGGTCTGGACTAGACATTTTTAATGAGGACATTTGTTAAAACCTTGGAAATTACTGGGAAAGTTAGACAACGAGCCTGATATTTCAGATCAGAGCAGGGAGTACCCTATCAAGTCCAGCTCATTCTTATGCTTGCATTATTTAATTTTAACATTAATTTTTATCTAAAATCCAGTGTTTGGTAACCACTGGTCTAGGGTAAGCATTTTTACACAAAGTCTCATTATCTTCATAAAAGATATATAATCGTTTAAAATTAACTTTTATCACTTATTCCATCTTCATCCCCAATAATAAACCCAAAACATGGCAGTGATGTTCTCTACCTGTTTCAGATCTAACAACTAGCTAATCCCCTAGGAGACAAGTCTGCTTTTCTACTCTTTCCGTTCTTTATATCAAGCCAATCAGTAAGTGTCTTAGTGGTTAGATTTGTACAATCTATATCCTTCACCTCATTCCTATTACAATTTGCTGTCTCAAATTTTCTTCCTTGGATCTTTGCAATCACCCCTAAAGAATTCTCAATCAGCATGGGATTTTGTATGGAACTACTGGATCACTATATTGTACATATGAAACTAATATTACACTGTATGTTAACTAACCGGAATTTTAATAAAACTTCAAAAAGAAAAAAATCTTAATCAATTTAGCTCTTTCTAGGGCCATGCAAATCATCTCTCTAAATCACAAATCAAAAATGTTTTTCTTATTTTTAAAGATAACCGATTATGATGATACCCATTAGTAGAGAGATTGCACCATTTTTCTGGTTTCACACAAAACCAGAACTTTTTGTGAGTGAAAAAGGCACATTAATAATTACTCTGGAACAGTAGGCATAAAGCAGGATATCTGAGACAAACTGCCATATTTGGGTTCTATACCTATTAACTAGATCATAATAATCAACACCCATCATATCACAAATAAATTCCTCCATTTTTGTAAAGATTTTATTTATTTATTTGAGAGAGAGGGCATATGCAAAAAGCACAAGCAGGGAGGACAGAGGGAGAAGGAGAAGCAAGCTCCCGGCTGAGCAGAAGCCCAATGTGGGGTGAGGGGGGTGCTCAAACCCAGAACCCTGGGAACATGACCTGAATGGAAGGCAGACGGCTTAACTGCCTGAGATACCCAGGCTTTAGCTTCCTAAATTCCTCATTGTTTTAACTCTTGCCTACTTCTCCTGTAATGTCTCTCACTACTTCATTAAATTATACTCTCAAAATGGTGATCAATTTTATTGAGAGACATTGGGAAAAAATCATGAGAATAACAAAAACTAAAGCTCAAAAGAAATTCTTATCTTCTTTTCAATGACTTTCACATGGATAATATAGGATTTGATTAGCATACATTTTCAAAAAAGAAATCATGTATTAAGTTCCCTCAGTGAAACTGTGTGGACACTTTAAAACATGTCCATTAATTTCTTGACATTCTTCCCATTAAGAGTGAGGCCTGTATCTTTTCCTCTTAAATATGGATTGGTTTGGATCTACTTCAGTCAAGATGGTACTGTGACAGTCATGCTATGTGACTTCTGAGGCTTTGTGACAAAAGTCCATGAAGCTTCTGTTTTCTTTGTGAGAACATTCACTTTTGTTACAAGTAGTAAGTTTGATTACCTCAAGGTAGCCATATTGAGAGAAGACTAAGTCATATGTAGAGACCATGTGAAGGATAGCAACAGATCCAGCTATACCCAGCTTATCAATCTTTTCAGCCCAGGCCTCGGACATGTGAGTTAAAACTCTCCACATAATTCCAGCCTGCTAGCCATTTGAATCTTTCCAACTTAGGTCTCAGACATCATAGAGCAGAGATAAGCCATTGTCACTGAATCCTATCCAAACTCCTGGCCCACAAAATCTATGAGCATAATTAAATTGGTTATTGTTTTATGACACTAAATTTTGGGGTGGTTTGTCACATGGCAACAGACAACTGGACTGTCTTCAAATGAATTTGATAACTGAATTCTATCCTTTAACGGTTCTTTAACAGGATTTTTTTCTCTTACAAGGATATTTTCCATTTATTGTCTGCTTTTCCAGTAAAGCAAAACCAGAAATACCTTTCCAGTTTACTATTATAGTACAGTGAGAACCAATCAGCTATATATAGGTGAGAGTGCCTATACTGCTAAATCTAAAACTTAAATTCATGAGATTTTTGATTTAAAAAAATTCCAATGTCTTATGGAACTATAAAGTATCAGTTCCAAACACATAGCTCTTAGTTAGTGTATTATAGTTTACAATACATTACCATGTTTCCCCTATTTAATCCTTTTGTTCCTATTACCTTGAATTATAATCTTTATTTCACCAATGAAGACATTGGGGATCTCAGCAAATAAATAATGGACCCAAGGGATATGGTAACAGCCATTGATAGGATCTGAACTCAGAATAGCTTCTAAATCTCTTTTCTTTCAATCCTGACTTTTATAATTGTGAAATTATCAAAAATAACTGAAATTTTCTAGCTTCCTAAGTAATCTCTTTATTTTTAATTTTCCATCTTCTGGTTCCACAAAATAGCTTGAGCGATCATTCTTAAAGTTAACTTCTTCATATCCTGCCCCTGCTTAAAATCTTCAGTTGTCCTCCTTTTACACTTAGTAGAAAAGGCCCTGCACAATCTTTCACCCACTTCCTTTTTTTCAAATATATTTTTAAAGATTTTAAAAATTTATTTATTTGAGAGTGAGAGCAAAAGCGAAGTTGGGGGGGGAGCACAAGCAGGGGTGGGGGCATAGGGGGAGAGGCAGATTCCCTGCTGAACAGGGAGCCAGAGGCCAACGTGTGACTGATCCCAGGACCCTGAGACCTTGACCTGAGCTGAAACCAAGAGTCAGCTGTTTAACCAACAGAGCCACCCAGGAGCCCCTCCCCCACCTCCCTTCTAATCCCAACATTAATGTTATTCATTTGTAGTTAATCTTATATTTGACCAATTCAAAGAAAGCCTCTTTGCTCACTTCGAAATTTCATTTTTTTTTTTTTAATTCACCTGTCCATTTATTCCTCCTGTATTTCTTGCTTGTCTTCTATTTATGCCAGGCCCTGGGGATACCAAGATAAAATTGTCATATTTCCTGATCTCAAAACTAGAAAAACTAACACAAAGTTACTATACCCTATAGGTCTTCATTCTTGTAATACAAAAAGAAGAGGAACAGTAGGCATAAAGCAGGATATCTGAGACAAACTGCCATATTTGGGTTCTATACCTATTAACTAGATCATAATAATCAACACCCATCATATCATCATATTGACAAGGACACCCAACATAGCCTAGGTTGTTGGGGAAGGGGCAATCCTGAGAAGGTTTCCTGGTAGAAATGAGGAAGGCAGTATGCAGCAATATATATCATGTCCCAGGGCAAGGAGATGAAAGAGCCTTGTTGTACATAATGGAGAGCTCCATGACTGAGTTAGGGGAAAGACAGATTCAGGGTAGGAATCTGATGACCCATTAGACCAATAGACAGAAGGCCAGAGAAGTAGATAGAAACTAAATAATTAAGGAAGTAGGAGACCTGAGTTCAAATCATAGTAGCATTAAACATGTCATGGTGTTTAATCTATCTGGGGAAACAAAGTTGACTCAGTGGTAGCACCAAACACTGTGATAGAAGAGAACTGGAAGGACAATTTCAATTGCCCTTTTCTACCTGCAACCACTCTAAAGTGTACTGGTTGAAGCACAAATAATTAGTTAATTCTCTTAATTCTATCAGTCGACTGGAGAGTTCATCTGCATATTTCATCTGGTCTTACTCAGTTGGCTGGAGTCAGCTAAGGGTCAGCAAAGCTAGGAGACCCAAGAAGCCTCACTCACAGGTCTGATAGTTGATGTCAACCATCACAGGGCACCTCAGTGCTATACCTGCCTCTCCTCCTCCATAGACTAGTTAGATCCCTTACATGGGAATGTCAAGGCTACATCCCAAGGTCTCTTAAAACAAAGCCTTGGTAGTCAAATAAAATCACTTACACTATAGAGTCAAAGCTAGTCACAAGACCAGCCCAATTCAAGAAGTAGGGATCAAGACTCAAACTCTTTATGGAAGGAGTAGGAAAGTCACATCAAAAAGGGGCATATATAGGTATATATGTATGCATACATGTGTGTATATATATACATATGTCTATAGAATCTACCGCATAGGCAATATGTCAACGGTTCCCAGAAAGTGATCACCCTACTTTCTGATCTCAAGATAATATTGGAACCCTCATATATTGAAAATTTCACTAGCCCATTATAATAGAGCTGTCCTCTCTGATTTGTATATTGGAACATAGTATACAACTGTGTGTATTTGCAGAAAAATGCTTGTTGAGACAACTCAAGGGAAACTTCTGAATTGAGGGAAAACATTTACATTGGAACAAATTACATTTTACTGAAAACCTAATTGTTACACTGAGAGTTGTACACTGTTGTAATTGCATACTCCTAATTACACACACTGCATTATTTAAAAAAGAATGGCATTGCTTATTTGTGATATTCTCTGCTTATTTACACTTGCCTATTTGAGCAAGGAGCAAGGAATTATTTCTACCACGTGGCAGAGATTGCTATCTGTTCACAAACACAAAATTAATTCAGTAGAGAGAAGCAGCTCTCAAACAGGAAGAGAGAAATTTCTCCTGAGGCAAGACATTCTACAATTGTTTCTAAATTTCTGTATAATTAACAAAGCACTTACCATCTGCAATGATTGACCTGTCAGAGCTACTCCTCTGAGATAATTTTGGTGACATTAAAAAAATTGAATATCCAAAAGCTACATTTGACATAAATGAATTAGGCTATTCTTTTAAATAGAAATAATACCCAAGATAGAATGTTCTATAAGATGCTGCTTAACATGGGTAACCTTAACCATATTAACTCCCCTTGGGCACTTGTCTGAGTCTCTCGGTGCCACGGTAATGGTAACCTTGTTCTCTGTGTCTCGTGATTTTGATTTTGTAAATGCTACTTGAACCTCAAAGCCAACAGCCCAGTCAAACCTCTTACTTAAGTATATAGTTAAGTGTATAATTCTTTCTGAATTATAATCACATTTACTGATTGATGTCAGAAAAAAAAAGGAAGGGGACTCAGAAATCCTTTAAAAGCTCAAGTGGAAAAGTTTCATTCTTTTTACTACATTTCTCATTCTTTGCTAACAATATGTATAAGGTAATAATGTGCTCTATCACAAAGGAAGATTTTTACTTTCTCCTGTAACAGAATCAGAGCTGTGTATAATGGGTACTTTGAGTATCCCAATTGTTTCCTTAAATATCATGAACATTAAGAGCATAATTGATCACTGATGTGGTTTTCAGGAAAAAAAGAAACACAAAACAGAACATTCCTGATTAGTTATTACAAATAATAACTCTTCTCGCACTTCTTGCCACGACTACTTCATCTAAAGGCACATCCTTTAGTATGGTCTGTCCTTTTTGTTTTGGGGGTAATACAAACATTTTTTATGGCTTAATGTGCGAATGCATTCAGTTTTTAAGAAACTAAAAGTTCAAAGTGGCCAAGGCCACTGGTATAGGAATGTTTAAATTTCAGTGACCGGTGGGGAATAGTCACTTACTACATAGTTCACTAAAATTGTTCCTTTACCTTAATACATGAAAGAAAGAAGAGTCTAACATTTCATCCTATTTCAGAGGAGATTCCCCCTACAGACCAGTAATAAAGTATCCCTACAAGTCCAGTCTGTGCTCCTAGCAGAGAAACTTCTAAGTGTGTAAGCTTGTGACTGATCTTTTCTATTTGATGTATTTGAAGTTCATTACTGTAGTAACAAGAACTTAAAAACATGAGAGTTAGGCTTACATATGTCTAAAGTGTCTTACCGTGACTTTGTATGTGTATCCCAAGGATTAAAGTAGAGTGTCAATATATCTTATAGTAAATGAAAAGGATCTTTCAGTCAGGTGGCCTCACCATTATATATTACTATCATTAATAGATCTTTCTTACTTTCATTGGCTTAGATTCCGTTTTCTGGAACCAGGAAACTGGAAGTCATTTTTCCCTTAGGGCTTAAAGAAATAAAATATTATCAAAGCCTTTATACATGGCAAAGGTTAAAAAACCTTCAAACAAGATTCATTTGTTTGCTTTTTTTTTTTTTGAGAATACAAAGTTTTCAAGGATTTATCATGATGTGAAATTTACTTCTGTGTGGTAAACGAACAAAAATTGTTCGAAAAAGAAAAATAATAAAATATTCTATTGTATCACATTGGTGAAGCCAAGAGAGCCGTGTTATCCCAGCACAGCCTCAACCAGTCGAGACTTCGATGGCGTACTTTAGCAAGGGCACCAAAAAGAGAGCAAGGGCACTTGTTTAAAGACATGGCATATTTATGTATGAATCAATTTTGCATCATGTCTTTTTATATTAATCAGATTGTATTGAAGGACTACATTTTAAAAACCAGTGCAGGGAAGTTACCTACCTGCTTATTTTTAGTTGAACAAGAAAATCAGTTCACTTAAATTCTACTTTTGCTTTTCTCCCTCCTTTTTTTTAAGATTGTATTTATTTATTTGAGAGAGGGAGAGTGAGAGAGAGAGAGAGAGAGAGCACTCATCAGTGAGGGAAAGGGGCAGAGGGAGAAGCCAAATCCCCGCTGAGCAGGGAGCATAATGCCAGCTCCATCCCAGGACCCCAGGATCATGACCTGAGCTGAAGGCAGACACTTAACTAACTGAGCCACCCAGGAGCCCCTTTTCCTTCTCTTTTTAATAGCCAAGGATCTTAATTTATTTTCTCCCATGTGCAATTCAATTTTTTAAGAAGTGGGTGGAGCCCTTATTCCACAATTTCTTAGGAAACTTCAGACTTTCTCATGCCCATCTTCTCCTTCTCTGCCTCTAAGGGAAGTGAGGTCACATCTCTTCACTTTTAGGAAGTTCCTAGACAATTCAAAATTCGTACTATATTTCTGTGCCTCACTCTTTCTCTGCCATACCCAAATCTTCTTTTACAAAAGCAAGTAGCCCATCATCTTCATTTGATCAGAATAATTACACTATTTAATCAGACTAAAGAGGAATTATGTTACAGCCTGAGCAGGAAGCAATGGCTATTGTGATTTTAAACCAAATACTCTTTCCTTGTACTACTCTTACAGTCAACTCAGGGAAACATTCTGTGTATAATTTGATGAACATATTCATTTAGAAATCTTTGGATACATTAGGAAAAAATATCAGGGAACTAGAGTAAAAATGTATTTTTTTACTTGAAATTTGATTACTGTGAAAAATTAACTTATACTTACTAGAACCAGACATTAAAAAAAGTAGAAAGTTGATTAAAAAAATAACTATCATGTTAGTTTAGTACCTCAAGAAACCAAATATGTCATTTGCTATATATTATTCCAGACTTTTTTCCTACCAATATACCTATGTCATTTTTTTTTTCAAAACAAGCAAAATTTTGGTTGTATAGACTAAAGTTGAGAAGAACTTTTGATTTAACTAAGTAGTTTATATTGGTGGAACTGGCCCAAGGAAAAGGAGTATGGAAAATTAAGATCCCAAGTATAATTTAAGAATATCCGAAGAATGTATATCATCTCTCTGAGCTCCTTGTGACAACTCATTTACGGATAAGGCAAACTCTGTAACTACTTTTATCCCTGATATACATTTATACACATTGTCCAAAACTGAACAAGAAAGGGGAAAAAGATTTAGCTGATCCCCACTCTGAGCCCTCAGCCTGATCCTAGAAGCATCTGTATTCTGTGTCCAGACAACACACGTTTACTTTCATGCTGTTGGCTTCTTCCCAGCTCACATTTTTACAAGTAAAACAGTATCTCAAAGAGGTGAGAAATATCTCGGAATAAAATTAAAGATGGTTGGTCCAGGTTACATGAAAATGGCTTTATAAATCCACATGAAATGCCCCAGAAGAGAATCCAATATGTGATCTGCTTTTGACGTGAGGGAATGAAGAAATGAGGATTATTTTAAGGTATTTTGAAAGAATTCTTTCTTTCGGCATTTCCATGGAAAAGCCAAAGGAGGAAGAGAGAACACATAAAAATATGGTTGTCATAATCTATTGGTTCACTGTCTATTAGGATGGAACCTACTGACTTATCTGACAAGGAAACTGCCAATTCTGCTCTTAATGTTATTAATATAAATTGAGTGCTAACTGTAATAAACATGATTAAAAATATATAAAATTAGACATTGTCCCTGCTCATTAATTTTACTTCCTGGTGGCTAGTACTCTGCCCATCTTTCATGTTCACAGCTTGCCAGGTGAATATGGACAGAGTTAAAAATATTTCATGAAGTTGATCATTATCATTATTTCTAATTAATACTTTGAATGCATATGGGGTGCATGGTACCATGCTGGGTCTCTTAAGAAGCATAATAGAAAGTAATTAAAGGTCTTAAAAGGACATCAGACATAAAGGGCAAGTAATACCTCAAGAAAGGAAAGGCATCATAAATAAATGATTTTAAGAATTTTTGTTCATGTGGGGCTATTTTCATAATTTTACTTAAACTGTGGAGTAACAAAGAGGGAGGGAAATGGTACATGAAGGAAAAGAGAAAAAAACAGAATGGAAGAGAAAAGGAGGAGTTAGAAATCACAATTCACAAAAGAAAAATAGAGATAAAGAAGTATTAGTTAAGAATGTTTATATCATGGGTTATAGAAATCCAAATAAAATAGGCTTAAAGAAAAACAAAAAGAAATTATGGGCTTACATAAGTAAGTGAAATGGCAGCCTTATGTACAGCTTGATTCAGAACTTTAAGCAATGTCACTGGGGTTTAATCTTTTCTTTCTTTCTTTCTTTCCTTCTTCCTTTCTTTCTTTCTTTCTTTCTTTCTTTCTTTCTTTATTTATTTTGTGTCCTCTGTCTTCAGTCTTCATTCCATAAGAGTAAAGTTAACAGCTCGATTCCCACCTCCCAACACCTCAAGTTGGACAACATGAATAAAGAATTATGCTAAGGAAAAGACCTCCAACTCAACAGGCTGCCTTCTTTTCTCTCAGAAGTACAACAGGTGTATTTGCTCTTCTTGGATGAGTTGTTATCCCTGAATCAAGTAGTATGACTCCTATAATGTAATTGTCAGAGTGGTTTGATCTAGAGAACACCAGTCTTGGTGACACAGGTGGGATTTACATTCCCCAAATCATATGGGCCAAGTGCAGGGGGGCTTTGATGAAATTAAGTAGAATAAATAATAACACCACCACCAACAAAAACCCAAACTAAGAAAAAGAATGTATGTCCAGTACAAGTGTTAAGAGTGAACAAAAGAATAGACAAGACAGGATGGGTTCTTGGTGTTAAATTTTATCTTGTATTTTATAACTAATGGGATAAATTATAACATAACAAAACTAATTTTGCTATCGCCATATGTCCAACATCCTCTGCTAAATTATTAGTGAATTATAGTCACTTAACTCAATGGATTAGGAATGTCAAATACTTTTAACAAATGTCAACTTCATTGTGCTATGGCTTTTAAACATTTGCCTGGCTCCTCAGGGTATCAAACAGCTTTTTCACATTTGTGTTGGCGTGCTGTATGCAGTCAGCACTCAGTGAAACCTCACAGTCTGTGCATGAAATACGCAGTTTACTGAGACCACAGAAAGAGACAAAAAGAAGCATAGCAAACTTCTCAAGAAGGATTGAGAAACCAGTATCCTCAGGATATAAAGAAGTCCGCATGCTACAGTTTCAGCAGGGGAAGAAACTAACTTTTATTGGAGGGCGACTATAATGGCAATATTGTACCTACCCCATCTCATTTCATCTTCACAGCAATCTTATGAGGAAGAGATTAAGTTCCACGCTTACAACTTAAAAAAAAAAAAAAAAGAGCGAGAAAGAGAGAGAGAGAGAGAGACTCACATCCACTAAACACTTTCCAAATGCATTACTGTTAGTAAGTTTCAAGACAGGCTTTTGAGCTCATATTCACATAATCATAAGGATCAGTTTATAGAATTTCCAACTCTCTCCCTCTGTAGAAGTAAATTTATTGGGTATATGAAGTGGAGAATTTCTTTCACCAGCTATCCCCTGTCCCTGCACCCACCCTCTACACCAACTATGGAGATGGGAAGGGGGACATAAAATGGTTTGAGAGGCAAAACAAACAAACAAACAAACAAACCAAAAAAAAAACCTCTGGGTGGTGAGTGGAGAGTATAAAGTTTCAAAGAGGATTTTATGAAATTTGCCACATGGCTACATCTCACTCTGATATTTCAGTAAAATGCTAATTTCCTTTTAATGCATTATAGAACTGAATCCAGTCTGTGGTTGTTTTTGAGACCTCCTTCCAATGGAGGTGAGAATGGCTACTCATGGGAAGGTAATCACAACTGGGCTAGCTTTAAAAGAGGAAGTGGTTCTAGGGGGACCTGGAGGACTCAGTTGGTTGAAGGTCTGCCTTCAGCTTGGGTCATGATCCCAGTGTCCCAGGATCGAGCCCCATGTCCAGCACCCTGCTCAGTGCACAGTTTGCTTCTCCCTCCCTCCAGCTTGTGTTCTCTCTCACTCACTCTCTCTTTCAAATAAATAAACAAAATCTTAAAAAATAAATAAAATAAAACAAAATAAAAGAGAAAGTGGCTCTAGTTCTTAGAACAATTTTTCAAAGTAATTTATTTTGAAGCCATAATAATGAATATTTAAATTAATGTCATTATAGCTTCACAAAGATATATCAGGGATAAATATAAGAAATGAGAGTTGATATTTATACAACAGTAATATAAGAAATAACAGTTAAAATGTATAATAATTTATAATATAAAAATTTATAATAATAAACATTGTCCATTACAAAAGAGAAACTGTTGACCATATAGCCAGACTGCTTTCTGATTGAAATATTGTGTTCAAATAAGCAGCAGGAATATAACCAGTTATGTTCCTATATCTTACATGAAGGATTTTTTTCTTATAATCTACATTTACCTACAAGGCTATTTCTATTTTGTTTTATTAATCTTCTACAAATAAGGTTTTTAAAAACAATAACCTAAAGATAATGATGAAAAATGAAAGGTATTTATCATGGCTCAGGGCAGTCTTGGTGCTAATACTATCCAGCACTTAGTAGGAATTCAAAAGATGTCAACTATTCTTCACCAATACTAGGAGAGTAGCTAGAAGTCAGCCAACAAACCTTTCAAAAGTCAGAGCATCATTTAGAAATAAAATTAGGAAAGAAATACAGGTTTTTTAAAACTTGTAATACCACTACTTGTTTTTCTGTTGGTGTCTTTCTTCCCATCCACAACGATCTCTGAGCAGCTTATCTTAATTCATTATAATGTGGGTTTTCCTCCCTTTCATTTCTTGGTGAATTTTTATAAATAACAGCTATGAAAACCAGTTAAATATTCACTTAAAACTGTCATTCAGTGAAAATGAGATAAGGAACTTTATATGGAACTATTATGTAGTAGTTCATTGAACATAGTGCTGTCTCAAATTATACACAGAGAGAATGTGGTTTTTCTCTTATACGTTGTATGATGTACCATGAACAGTTCTAACATTACATGAATAATATATTATGGCTCAATCAGCCATTACATTTCTTACACACTTCCTGCTAATGTTTAAAAGCTTTTGATAAAGGTGGAATTTAATTTGTTAGCTCTGCTATTAGAAGAAAACAAAGCATACTTCTTTTTGGTTCTGTTGTTATTACTTGTTTTGTTTTAAGCATCATGTAGTGGTTGGAACTAAAATGAAGTCCATTCTCACCATACCAGTGTTTTGATAGAGAGCACATTCTGTAACATCTTTAGGGATGGGAGTCCAAAATGTCAAAACTTAAAAGAAGGAAATGAAAGCCAAGTGACTCTACCTCCAAGATCTAGTAAAGAAATTATAGGCTGAATGTTTGTTTACAACCTCAACATTGTTATATCACTTTTATCATCTGTAATATGCTTACTGGAAATATTTCATAATTTTTATACCTAGGATATCAGAAATAATTGCAAGCATCTGAATAAAATAGAAACAATGAGGGGTAGCAAATTACTGAACTGAGAAATTGTCACTTGTATCAAAAATACACTTATTGTAACTTTCTTAGAGAATGCACATTGAGATATAAAATATGTCACTGTAAATACTAAGCAACTAACTCATATTCCTCTTCATTGCTAGTTGTCTTTGATTATAAATTCTAAGAGATCAAAATTCTATTGCCCACATATAATAGAGTGACTGCAAAGATAAATAGCTATTATGTTTTCTGATAACTGGTTATATTAGCCACACATTAAAAATGCTCATTTTGAGTCTTTTTTATTCAAAGAATGTTGACTTGGTACTTTTTTCTCTCTTCTCCCATAAACTATTCTATTAAGATGCTTGAAATTTTAAAAAGTATTTCCTGATACTTATGGATTTCAAAATTTAATATGCAATTAAAATTGTATTGCCATGGATGCGAGAAGCGCTCAATATTTTTAAAATTTGATTTGCTGCTTCAAGAACTTTAATATATAGTACAACTTTATATGAACTCATACTTTTCTCGAACATCTCAATTTTATTTTCAGTTGTTTAAGTAAGACAAAACTTCCTAATGTCAAAGTAGCATGAAAGTATTAAGTGGAAATAGATTTCCAAAATAAATCTCCATCTTTTCTTTCTTATTTGTAATTTATTTTCACTGAGCTTAATAATAAGCATGTTGCTTGAGAAGTTGTTCGTGTATCAAGAGAAAATAACTGAATGGCATCTTAATCTCATTTAGTACAAATCAGACTCTTTTAAAATCTCTAGGTGAGAACCATCTAATACTTGGTCCCCCCCCCCTTTTTTTTTAAGAGAAAACATCTATTTGTAAATGATTGTCATTAATCTATATTCTGGGCTGGTGATCAGGAAATGATCTCTTAGGTGGGAAAATAACTGATAAATCTATAAATTTAAATAATCAAACTTTTCCTGAGGGTCTAATTTTTTTCCTTAAACATTTCAGTTCCAAAAGATAATACTATTTGCCCATTTTCATAAAACACTGGGGCAGATTCAATCCCAGGCATTCTGTCAGGACAATGGCCAGAGCTGTCCTTCAAAGGTTAGAACTGAACACTTACTGCTTTTATTTTGAAAGTTGTTGCAGAACTGAGTCCACTCACCTTCCTGTAATCAGCAACAACTTAACTGCTCCAAAATGTTGTTTAAGGGGAAAAGACAATGGATAATGCACAGAGGCTAGAATGCTGGCAAATATTTACATACAATGGTAAGCATAAGAAGGGGTGAGGTGAAGGATCCAGAGGGCCGCTGAGAATTCAAGGGATATTAAGCCAACCAAAACCCCATACTGTTACCAGCAGAAGATGACTGAGGATTAACATTCTGTTAAATATGCAAGTGTTGGTGATTCTTTCAAAAGGCTGGAAGTTGTAAAACCATGATTTTCCCGCTAAGTATCAATGTTCCTTATTTTGGTAATAGACTCCCAAAATTACTTTTGAGGAGACTACCCATCCTCACTTCTAAGCCTTGTAGCCCAGATTCAGCTGACCCCACACATTGGCTGAAGGTAAAATACATCCCTAGACAACAGCTGTGAATCCTGGAATTTATCTTAGAACAACTGGAAGAACAGAATGTTATAATACAGAGTACGTGCTCAGTAGATGGAAGCTGATATTTTATTAGCAGTAACATTTTTTTCTATTCATTCAAATAATGATTTGCTGACATACTTTACATTTTTTTAGCTTAGTGAATTGAAGTTTTGAAAGCTTGCTTTTGTTTATCAAGAAGAGAGTATAGAAATACATATAATATTGTATGAGAAATTTTCTGAAATACTTTATATATGTTAAATCATTTTGTAGAGAAGTATGTCTTGATTAGCTTTACATGATAAATAAAATTAGGATAACATGATAAAATTAATTCTGTTTTTCTTACACAAAGTCATTCACTTATTTATTATCAAAATGAATGGAATCCATTTTTTTTCTCTTTCAGAGACCATTTTTATTAGTCTAGAATTTAACCAAACATAATGATGAGCTTCATTTGAGAAAGAGTTATTTTCAACTTTTGTAAGGTAACAAATGAGTCTATGTTCCTGACCATTTTATACATGACAAATAGTTCAATTCCAAAGCAATTCATGAAGTAAAAATAAATACTGTCCATTCAAATACATGTATTTGGTTCCAATAGCAATGTGTTTATATTTGAAGTAGATTTGCTGCCAGTTGGCTCTTTTTCTTCTCAGTTATTATCAGCAAAGGGGTAAAACCATCTCTATTCAACAAACACTGCTAGAAGGATAACTACCAAATAGAAATGGTTCAAAAGATTTAAAGGAATATTTGATGACGTATATATTTTGTGAAAATATGAATATTTTCTAATGCTGATGAACAGAATGGATTTAAATAACTAAACTAGGGCTCAGCTGTGAGTTTTCTTGAAGCTAATATGAACTTGAAGGATAAGAAAAAGCTCTATTTAAAATGAAGTAAAAAGTATCAAGCATTTTGAAATAAAGCAAGCATAAAAGGATAATTTTGTTCACAAAGATAGATGCAAATTTTGTACAACAGCAATGATTAGCATTCCTTCCAAGATAACTTTGGGGCCTTACCACTACTAGCTGTTTGCCTCTAGATAGATCTTAAGGAGAAAATTATTGGTGCTCTAATATACTAATATCAAAAAATAAGTTAAGGGGCACTTGGGTGGCTCAGTGGGTTAAGCCTCTGCCTTCAGCTCAGGTCATGATCTTAGGGTCCTGGGATTGAGCCCCACATTGGGCTCTCTGCTCAGCAGGGAGCCTGCTTCCCCCTCTCTCTCTGCCTGCCTTTCTGCCTGTTTGTGATCTCTGTCTGTCAAATAAATAAAATAAATTTAATAAAAAATTTTAAAAAAATAAGTTAAAAATGGACTTATCATCCAAATATAGAAATTACTGGGCTTTCCTTGCCTCCTTTAAAAATATGCCTCAGCTTGAGTTTTCCCAGAACATGCTGCAATTGATCACCCCAATTTTAATAATTTCATGTACTGCACACTGTTAGGATTAAAACATTTCCCAAACTTGATGCCGCTGAATACTAGTTCTAGAGGACATAAATAAGTCCACTGTTCAGAATTAGGCTCCTTGAAGAAATTCATTTGGGAAACTAGGTATCTTATCTCTCTTTGGCATGCATTGTGAATACTGGTATCTTATCAAGGTTCAGAATTCCTGAACTACTGTTGAACTTCGTTTCGTGCATCTTTCCCAAACTTATTTTTACATGAAATGTTTTCCCCCCTACCTTCTCTATTAATATCCTGAGGAAGACTATTCCATGGAACATCAGTGGAGGAAATGTTGACATAATTATGATGTGAGCACATTTAGACAAGAATAAACTCTGTTAGGGCAACATTCTGTGACAGGTAAGATTTTCCTAGATTGTATTACACTAGGATCCAGAATGTTGGCAATAATTATTGGGTGAGGTTTGCTGAATCTAATAACATGTTAAAGAATTACTTAACTTGTGAAAAACTGAGAATAACTAAATTTCCAGTAGTAAATGTGTACGTGTGTAGTATATAGTATATAGTATTAAAATAAAACAGACAAAATATATATAAACCCAGTAGACTGATACATTTAAAATTCTTATTTACTGAGGAGTTTGACACCTAATCAAGTACAGGGAAAATAAATTATTTCAATCTTTGTCTTGATACTCCCTCTGTCTTATCTTCTCTATACATACAGGGTCTACTAATTCTTCTTTGAGTCCTCCATAGTTAGCATTTTATTAGTCTAAAGGGATGGTTACTTAATTCCATCAGGATATTAATATCAGTGTTATAAAATCTCATTTATGTTTTTAAAACCAAGTGTCTAAACACACACACAGAGGAAGAGAGAGAAATAAAGTATTATTTTACATAGTAATTTTTGTGGTTTTTGTAGCACCAATGTATGTACTGGCATCTTTCCTTAAGATGTATGTGTGACCTTATGCCCACCTCTACATAGGATGATGAAACTCCCTTTCTGAATATTCATCCTAACCCTAAATAAAAGGAACCCAATCACCCTTGCCTGGGGGCTCATGGCTCTGGAAGTTATTCCCTGTGTTCTCTTTATTTGCTACAAATAAAGCTTGTGTATATAATTATTGTGTAATAATAATATTATTATTTATGTATCTTTAAGATTATTAAATGTATTTTTAAATGACCTGAAGTTAAATTTATAAAATTATTCCTAACAGTTCCATGTAGGGATGATAATGAATGAGCATGGGATACATTGCATTTTTTTTTTAAATCAGCATTTTTTTAATATAATTTGAGAGCAAAAACAGAACTTGCATTCTCCATTTATAACAACTGAAAGTACACATCAAGACTTTGCGTTAAAAATTGCACTCCTTTATGTAACATGCTGTGTAAAAAAAGCCTGCACCCAGATATTTGTCACCCCAGAGAGATTCTTCATTTTAGTTATTTGTCAGTGTAGTTTCTCCTCCTTCACACCCTTTGCATTCCTGCGCTTTATGGTTTCTCTTTCTTCTTTGGTCATTTGTGTCCCGTGGTTACAACTGCCCACTGCTGGAACTTAACATGCTTGCTGTTCAAAAAGAACCATAGTTTTCACATCTGGTTCTAACTGAAAGCAGGTCCTACCTATATAGGGTATCCAGGAAACACTATATTACAAGCTTTTTGAGAGCCAACAGCTCCAGGTTTATTATTTTATCAGTCAAGGCCTGCAACTCTTGAAAACTACATCAGCATCATGCTTTGCTCAAAGGAGATGAGCCACAAAGACTGCTAAAAATATTTTTTAATCAATTTTTAAAACGTTTATTTGTAGAGTACAATTTGAAAATTAAATATTTCATATATGATTTCCTTTGTGGTTTGTTGACTTCCAGAATATCTAATACACTTTTTAAAATCTGGTAACATACTTATTACATCTGTCCCAAGAACTTTGTAGGATATTTTACAAAGGTAACGCCTGCTGTTTGAGAAAATGTAAACACAGCAAACTAAATATTCTGTTAAAAGCTAATGATTGAAATAAAAATTTTCTTTGACTTCATTTTGAAAGTATCCTAGGATTAATCTAAAAAGGAAGGATATTGCCCAAGTTTCAGGGCCTATAGTACTCACACACACATTAATTCTTTCAACTATATAAAATTCATCAGATGACTTCTAACCTGGTGCTCAAATAGCAAGAGAGCCACCTACAATGTTTGTCTTCAAGTAGCATCTAATCCAGTAAGTAAGGTATATAGGGAAGTTTACAATTACAAATACCAGGTCACACCTTCAATTTGGTCTTCCTTAAAAGAAGTTAGTTAGCCTTCTATCCATTCTTATCAAAGTGTATACATACTCCTTATCCCCTGTGTAACAGATTATTTTAACTTAGGAAAATGTCCTCAGGGTCTCGATCTTACTTTATCAGGATTACGCAATTGCCCATAACTCATGCTCCAAGCACCTCACAGAATATACCTCAAGTCATAAATTAAACTACACACACACACACACAAACACATGTTAATTTGTCCAAGATGACAGAATTATGGCTCAGAGCAAGAAAACTCCATTTCATGCAAAAAATGAGGCAATGACTATATACTAGCTTTCCTAAACGGTCATAAAAAGAAAATACTTTATATTAATGACCACAAAAGCCAGTGGTAATGTAGCCTCCTTTATTTCGACAGAGCATTAATTTGGAAAGAGGAAGAATTTGCAAGTGTTTCGATATAACTCTCTGGACATTTCTAAAATTTTTAGCAACATTTTTTGCTTTTATGTACTTTTCATTTGTTTCCGGTTGATTTAGCTATTGTATAAGTGTGCAGAGAGGTTAGTGTGACTGGTCCACGCAAGTAGAAACTGCATTTCAGAAGAAGGAGGTAAAGGATCAAAGGTGTTCTAGCAGAGTAGTTGAAATGATCTTAAGAAAAGCAGACTCATTTTAGCAACTGCCGGCATGTGAAAGATGATATTAACACTTTTTTTTTTTTTTTGGTCTCTTGTCAGATGTGATGACTGACTCAGAATCAGAATCTAGCAGTTAATCACTCTAGAACATTTTTGATGTTGAACACTTTGAATGTAGCCAACTTACTACTCTTGGTTAAGATTCTTCTCTTCAAACTCATGTCATCATGCTTTAATTTATCCTCATTTAAGAACTTGCTTGTGCATTATTTATTGAGGGATTCAGTTTAAAATTAATAAATGATGTCCATACAATTTAATATCCAATTTAATTTTTTAATTTTTTAAAAAGATTTTTATTTATTTATTTGACAGAGATCACAAGTAGGCAGAGAGGCAGAGAGAGAGAGAGGAAGGGAAGCAGGCTCCCCATTGAGCGGAGAGCCCGACGTGGGGCTCGATCCCAGGACCCTGAGACCATGACCCGAGACGAAGGCAGAGGCTTTAACCCACCGAGCCACCCAGGTGCCCTCCAATTTAATTTTTAAAAAACTTAATGAAAAATATAACAGAATCAAAACATTTAAAATAAGTACACTCACTACCCATTCCAGTAATTCATTTAAATCGTATCAGCTATAGAATAGGAAAAATAAATTCAGAAGTGTAATTTAAAATACACTACTTCCACTTTTGTTAATATTTTACATTTATGTATATATTCTATCGTGGAAGCAGAAATTCTCTCTAAAAGAATCATAAAAAACAGATTTTCAAATTGCCTTTGGGCTGCTAACTAGCACAGAAAGGTGAGATGAAGAATTCCAAAGCAAACAGAAACCTAGATACCGGAAACAAGTCAGGGGAGGGCAGAATATAAGGGAAGAGAAAGGATTTTGCCAGAGGCAGCTGGCAATATGAATTGGAACAGCAGGGGGAGCTATGGTATTGCAGTTGTCAAATCCCAGTTTTTATAAGAACTTTCAGATTTATGGTTCTAGCAAAGAAGACATGTTAGTGATTCTTACTTTTGTAATAAGCAACCCAGCTACAGACACTGGGATGGAGCCTTAACGATCTGTATCTTCCAAAGCCAAAAGTGTGATCAGCACATCACCCACTTTGGACACACTTGGTCTGTATCACATACGGGTTTGAATGAATTCACTTTCCGGCCAGTGTTTTTCCTCCCAAATTTATGGGTCTGGATTCTGAAGGAAGTCATCCTTATCTTTGGTTAATTGCGAGAAAAATCTTCAGTCATAGATAGGAGACTGTGCAGTGTGGAAAAGGAAGAAGGAGACCTTTTTCTAAATACCAGAAATGATTTATATAATCTTTTATAAAAGTTTGCAGTTTGTTTTTGTTGTTGTTGTTGTTTTTTACTGTTACAGCTTGCAATGATTTGAATGACAAGTGGCTGAGTGTGAATGTGTGCACATCAAGTCTTCCATACTAACCTGCCCCACTTTTCCCTCCTATCGCCCATAAACAACTAGTTTCTTAGTCATTTAGACTGCCTCTTGAAAACAACTCAGTGATTTATTACTTTCTATATTCTTACCTAAAATAGATGGCCAGGTTTAACCATAGTGAATTGCACTTTTGTCTCCTACATCCATCACGGTTTAAAGTTGGTGGACACCAAGAAACCTATCCATCTTCTTTTAAAGCTACTAACACATTACTAATGAATCAGTTACCCATATGCTTTGGAAAACATGGTAGAGGTGGGAGCTCATAGGAACATCATATCTACGAGGCTTCTCTCAACTGAACTCTTCCCTAAAGTGAAAAGTATTATTGTAGTTCTGTTCTCTGTGTTAGTTTTCTAGGGTCACCATACAAATTACCACAGGGTGCTCCTTAAAATAGAAACTGTATTCTCTAACAGTTCTGGAGGCCAAAAGTCTAAGGGTGAGAGGGCTAAGCTCCCTCTCAGTGCTCCAGAGAAGAATCCTTCTTTGTTTGTTTCCAATTTTGATGGTTGCTGGCAATCCTTGCCATTCCTTGGTGTGTAGACACATTTATTCCAACTTTTGCCTCCACTTTCATACAATTCTCTTTGTTATGTCTCTATATTCTTCCCTCTTTTTATAAAAGACACCAGTCATTGGATTTAGGGCCCACCTAAATCCATTATGGTATCATCTAGTTATATCTGTAGAGGCCCTATTTCCAATTAAGATCCCATTCTGAGTTTCTGGGTGGACACGAATTTTGAAAAGACCCTACTCAACCACATATCAAAGGTCAATAAAGACTGTTTTTACTGGTTTTAATTGGGGAAAAAAAGAAATATTAACCAAATAGAATTCTCTTGAAGATGCTGAAAGTGAGAAATAAGTACTTGAAAAAACAGATATAAATATCCTCCCAGCAAGGACTTACTTACCATTTTTAATGAAGTTAAAGTCGAAATGAAAATAATTGTTACACATAAACCTGACAAACTTGACTGCCAAGGAGCAAACAGTTTTGTTTGGGCAAATGAATTATAATTGTAACATTTAAACTGTACATGTGTAAGATATAAATGTTATATGGATGCCAAAAGTTATAGATTTGCATCCCGATATTACCACACATTGATAATCAATATAAGCTAATTATTTACTCTTTCTGGCACTTAATACCTGATTTTTAAAAATGAATAGATGATAATATCTTGAGAATTATCAGAAAATGTGTAGAGGGAAAGGTCAGAGGAGGGGACACTTGATAAATGTTAACTTACTTGCCTTCTTTTCTTTCACTTCTTCAAGTACTCAGGCTCTCTCTCGCCTCATAAATTAATTCATACTTGAAGAGTACACAAATACCTGCCAATTTGTTATTTCACAAGATGACGATAACAGGGATTTTTCAGGCATTGTCATCATAATGATTTATCCCAAAAACTTATATAGGAATCATGGTAATAGATTTTTCAAGGAGGTAAAAAACTTCAATATATAGGGTTTTTTCCATGTTACCAAACATCCAACTTACTGAATAGTTCATGTATCTGACAAATATTTGTTGAACAACTAAAGCTCATAGCAGAGTACTCTTTAAAAACAGGGCTCTTTAAAAAAAAGTGACTAGAGCAGAAAAAGTAAAGAGGAGTGTGGTATATAACATGAAGTTAGAGGGGTATGTAGGAGCTAAACTATGCAGAGTGCTGTAGATGAAATTAATTCACTTTATTTGAAACCCAAGAGAAATAGGAAAACATTAAAAGTTTTAAGCAAGGGGCACACCTGTGTGGCCCAGTCAGTTAAGTCTCTGACTCTTGGTTTCAGCTCAGGTCAAGATCTCAGGGTCCTTGGATCCAGCCCCTGTCAGGCTCTGCACTCAGAGGGCATCTCCTTAGGTTCTTGCTCTCCCTCTGCCCCTCCCCCACTTTCAGGCATTCACTCACACTCTCTCTCTCTCTCTCTCTAAAATAAATAAATCTTTAAAAAAGTTTTTAAGCAATGAGATGAAATGCTCAAATTTGGCAGTGGAAAGATCATTCTGCTTCAATTGAGTTGGAACAGGACAATAATAGATTCAAGTAAACCAACTGGGGTAGATCAAGTAAGTTGCTTAGACTAGAAAGATGTATATTTTAAGGTGGGATTTATAACATTAGATATGAACAATTAAGTAAAGAGATGTAACCTGAATGGTTCTAAGATTTCTGATTTGCCCAACTGGATGGATGATACTGCCATTCAATAAGAAAAAATCACTGGAGGAGACTAGGTGTTTGCAGGGGTTGGGGGAATGATCATGAGCTGGGCCATATAGAAAATGTGTTACCTTTGAGTTATCTCAAAGAAGATACTATATAGGCAACTGGGTAAAAGGATAAGGGGCTCGAAAGAGAGGTATGGACTATAGTTATTAATTTGGGAGTTATCAATATGATTAAGATAGTTTCTAGATATGGAGGGACAAGTCAGCTTCAGTGATCTAAATATATGCCAATATGAGACATAATAAATATTAAATAATAAATATATGCCAATATGAGACATAATAAATATTAAATAAACAGCTAATATATGTTTTCTTAAGTGTCATTTGCCAAAAATATGATTTAAGGTTCTGAGGTGATATAATATTATAGATTATCAAAACCAGTTGTTTTATAAAGTCAGTTGTTTAAGTAAATCAATAAATGGACTAAAATTTCACTTTACATTTTTGACCTTTCCAAGTTGGACTAAATTTTTTATTCTATACATATGTATCAAAGCCTACTCTGCCAAGCATTATGCCAGACACTGACAACACAAGAATGAATAAGACAGGTTCCAGCTGGTTCCCAGAGGCTGTAGCAAGAGATTCTACAAGTAAAAGTGTCACCACAGAGTGGGGGATGTGCTAGACTACATGTGTTAAGGAACCTATAGTTATATATAATATGGATATTTTGTGTGATATTTTAATGGGATTTGGCATAGAGGACCATGGAAGACTTGTACAGGGAGCAATTTTTAGGCTGTCTCCTGAAGAATGAATAGAAGGAAGCCAAGCACACAGGGGAGAGGAAGGATTCCAAGAACACAGAAGAGTATATTCAACGGCCCAGAGTCAAGAGCATGATGCTTTCTGGGAAGTAAAAGTACTCTCATATGACTAGAGTGGGTGGAGGGCTTCATTTCAACAAGTGGGTAGAATTAAATCATAAATGTTCAAATGCAGCCTTGTTTTGCTTCTGTTAAATAGTTGGCAAGGAGATTCTTGCCAAGTCTATAATTGGAGGGGATGCATTAGATGAAAATATAAACACCTTCATAATGATAGAACATTCTTGGAAGCTTTGCACATTGACATAGGGGAAAACATTCCTCTAACTGAGGAATTTGCTTTTAATATTTATGTAGTATCTAAATAGCACACTATATATAGAATTGGTATATCAAAAAATCCCCTCTACCACGTGAATATTTGCTTTTCTTCTTTTGAGCTGCAATTCCATTAAATTGTTGATTCATACTTTTAAAATAAAGCACTTCTTCCTCAAAGTGAGGGTGTAAAGTGATGAGGACCAGCATATGATACAACATCCTAATGTAATATTAACCTAATATAAGAAGCATGCTTCTTGCTTAAAGTTTTGCACTCATTCTATCTCAATGGCACCGTTCCATGAACAACCCCAGCCCATTCATCATCTGATGTGAAGAGAACTTAGTCTGGAGGATGCCCAGCTACCTGAAGTGTAAACCGTCCTTGAAAACGATTGTGTTTAAATTAATTCTTTCTTATATATTGATTAGGCATTTACCAGATTAGGCATTAACCAGATTTTCCAAAACACATTACATTTTTTTCCTTCCAAGCAAAAATCAGAAAGATTTTCTCAACCTGAGGCTATTAGCATTGATAACTAAATAACTCTATTATTTATGAAAGCATTATAATAAATACTCTTAAAGGAAAGGAAACAGTTGGAAATACACACACACACACATATATGCTAGCTCCATTGCTGACTTTCCCCTTCCCTAAAATTAAATGAATTCTTCATTCGCTATTATAAACTAAATATTTCCTTTGAGTCCAATTAGCATTGCTGAAAGAAAAAGCAAATCAAGGCTCTGTTCAGCATGCATCAATGTAATGGAAAATCAGGCCTTTTATTCCAGCTTTAATAACTGCAGCTTGATTAGAGGCAAAGAAAAGGCTATGAAGGGAGAAGGGGGGAAAGGAGAAAGACTGCCAAATTAGTTCTATAAGAATTCTCAACCTGTCTGCTCTCTGGCTCACTATTCAAATGCTAATTGAGCCTTTTGGTAAACAGAATGGGTAATCATGGAAGACAAAAACAGACACAGAAAACAAATGAAATATCATACCTTATCCAAAGCAGCATGGCATTTTTCTGATAAGCTTTGGAAGACTTAAAATTTTAAGTCCTTGGTTCTTATTTTTTTCCTGGATAGATTATAATTAATATAATAAAGTAAATATTACATAATCAAATAAAAAATGACAAAGAACTGTTTTGTTTCAACAATGAAACCAGTCATGTTATAATTAGATAAGAGGATTTATATTCACAGCTATAAACATGAAAGTAGACCATGAGGCTGGATAAAGGCAAGTTTTTAATTCTTAAAAATTAATTACATGGCATTATTCTTATCAGTACACAGAATGCATTAATTATACAATTAATAAAAAGATGAAAGGCTTTTGGTTTTGTTTTGTTTTGGTTTTTTTTTTGGCAATTGTAATGCACATGGGGGCATTTGGTTTTATATCTAGAATTGTCCTTCAGGCATTTCTATAATCTTCTTACTAGGCAATGTCAAGACCCTAAACCAGTTAGTAGGAATATTGAATGGAGTGGGTCTTCATGTTAGTGCTTAGACACATTTCAGAAAGGTTATGGATTTCCATGTAATTGGGATCTAAGGTCTAATAGGTTTAATTTGAGGTCCTCTTTAAAAGAACAGCAGGAAGAGCCATTGTCAGCAATATGTAATAGCCAGTAAGAAGTGGCAGCTTGCTCCTTCACAATGGGCTTCCTTACGGATGAAGAAGTGATTATCTTACTACAACAGTTATTTCTCTGAGTGCTTCCATCATCGGCATAGCACGGAAAATGCCTTGTGTGCGCTACCGCTTTATCCTTGAAAACGTTTTAAAGCTATAAATAACATTCACAGAAGAAGAAATGTAGTAGTGAAAAGACAGCTGGCTATCAGGAGCAGAGCCACAGGCCAAATCCATTTCAGCAAACTCCAAGGGACTGTCCAAATTCTCTTGCTGTCTTGCAATTGTGTTTTATCAACTATTACTGGAGTAAATGGGCTATCAGCCAGGGCCTGGAAATCTGTTTTTGTTATATACAAATTGTTGATGTAATGTACAGGAGAACAACACAGTTATATTGTGATAGTATTTGCCTTGACTGACATGCCAGCAATATTGCATGTGGTAACAAACCTACTACAACTTCTTCTCAGCCAACAAAAGATCACTCAGCTCTTTTAAAAGCATGTTATGAACACTTGCAAATAATGCAGAAATAGTCTTTAAATAACCCCAGATGTTTACAATTTTAGAACAAAACGGAAGTGGTATCTAGAATGTAATACCAATGCCTACTTTGTTGTTTGGGGTAGGGAAAAAGAAAGTCTTAAAAACAGAAAATACAGTATCACCATTGGTGTCTCAGGATTGACTACTAGTTACCTATACCTCCCCCATTATCTCCACCTATCCTCATTCTTTGATTCAGGTAACAGTATAAAATGATAAGAAAATGCAGCTTCCAGGCCCTCCCATTGCACATGGTATGATCCCAGTATAACATAGAAATTCTGGAGCTACCACTCATCTCCATTACTAAGTATCCCCATTCTGCCTCCCCCCGCCCACCAAACTGTTTCTCTCTCTGCCTCTCTCTCTCTCTCTCTCTCTCTCTCTCACACACACACACCCCACACCCCAAATCACAAATATTCTTTGTCTGTTCCTTAGCCTGTCATCTTGTTTTCTGCTTTTCTGTTCCTGGGCATATCAACATTCCAGGGTTAATGAGGCACCTTGGAAAAGTGATGTTTGTTTAGCTTAAGGTAATGTTTTAAATGTCTTTCTCTGGGTGGCAGTCTCATTGCTTCTAAAACAAAACCCATCTGCAATCTGAACCTGCATTCCATATTAACTCCTCAGACACATTGCTGCAGGGTTTGGGTTTTCTTTTCTTTCTTTCTTTCTCTCTTTTTTTTTTTTTTGTCATCCTGTCCTAGTTGAAAAATTATATGTGAGACTGGAGCTGGCAAACACTAGACTCAGTTTGATAGGTCTGAGCTTTGAAAATCACATTTCTCCAAGCCTTATTATCAAATTGACGTGCTGTGGCATCTTGTCTTTACCAAGTCTCCTGAATTCCTAGTAAATGGAGTAAAGTAACTGGATATTTACCCAGAGTTTGTTTGTGATTCCTTTGGAGTTATAAATATGGATTCTAGAAATATTCATTTATGAGGAAGTTTTCAATTCTAATGAGAGTAACTAGCAAGAATTCCCCCTAAACTTTAGGTAATTCCTACTTAGCAGAGATGCATTTGTTCACTATATATAACAAGGAAAATCTTTTAATTTTTCATTACCCATCTCACAGTTAATCTAAAAGGAGACGCATATGGTAGATTTGTACTCCTCTACCCTACGTGAGGGAAAATGAATGGCCAGTGACATGGGATTAAAAGAGCCGTGCTGCTTTCTTATCGAAGATTTAAGATCCAATGATTCATTCACCATATTCCATTCTCTTTGCCAAGAAAATTCTGGGAGCTCAGTAGGCACAGAGTGCCCTCCAGCTTAGATCTTGATGTCACCATGGTTAGTGGAGCCCCTACTGACCCTCATTGAGAATGAGAAAGAGATATACTTTGGAGGTGTTAAACCACTGCGATTTGAGAATTGTTTCTATGGCATAACGCAGAATATCCTTAATGATATACCATCAAAGACCGACCTTATATCAGAATAACCCCTAAATTCTTAGTAATCTTTTAGAATAGTTCTACAGACTAGAAAAACAACCCCTATCCTCAAATGTTCATGTAGGCTGATAAAAAATGAAACTTCACTAGTACCAAGCATTGGGTTAAGAGTCTTATCTGAATCATCATATTTAATCCTCATAGCAGAGGCAGTGTTGAAATTAGAACTCCTTAATGTCTAACTTCTGAGTCCCATATATTGGCTGCCTGGTATTTAGTTAAGAGTTAAAAAGAAAGTAATCTGAATTTTTCTTTTAAGAACAAAGAAACATATACATCAGTGCAAAACCACTTAATATTGTCATTTGTTTCTGACAGTCCTGAAGACAGTATTTTAAACTATCGCTATTTAGTAAAATGTATGTCTAAAAGGACTATTAGGAGAGAGAAAAATCAAGACTTCTTAGGTTTTCAGTAATAGCATTCTGAAAAGACTAAGCAATTGTTCTCACAAAAATGCTTATTTAAGATCATTACAGAAATTTGTTTCCCTTCCTTCAAAGAATATGTTTTGAGAGCCTAAAATCATCCTATCGTATTTGGATACATAGAAGTAGTTACTGCTTAAGAATCAAGTGGTTATTTCTTTTGAAAGTTTTGTATGCTATATTTGATAATCATAGTTTCTAATTCTCAAAATCAACTCTTGCTTTGACATATCTTTTAGATTTGAATTGGCCTCATGGATGTGTGTATCCATATACTCAATGTGTGTGTGTGTATGTGTGTGTGTGTGCGTGTGTGTGTGTGTGTGTGTCTGCGTCCACACAAAATAGAGAAGCTTATTCTCGTGGTTCAAGAAAATTTGCATAGGAAAATCTAAACTTCCAAACAATCAAATTAGAAGCCAATTATCCTGAAAATTATTAAGAATATGTGTCATTGCCATAATAATGGATGTATCCTGTGAGTATAAACAATTGAAAAACAGTTAACTCTCTCTCTTTTATAAACACACACACATATATGGATAGCTCAAGGGCAAAATGCTTTGAAGATTGATTTCCCAGATTCATTCTGTGTATTGGAGAAGTGCCCTTCCCAGTAACTCAGAACAAATTGAGGAAGCATTTCATCATGAGAAGATAGGCTGGTATGCGAGAAGTTTAATATAAAGTATTTCATCCAGATTGCTGATCTAATCCAGATAAAGCTGACTAACTTTGATTTTGCTATTCAAACTGTGGAAAATTTTAGATTTATATAAGATCCATTTAGACTTCTTCCATTCTTCTGAGTAAAAGTTTTATGAGTGTTGTTGGTGAATTTACTATATCAGCCTATAAATTACCTATATAAATATTTCCATATATAATTTTTTGCCAGAATGTGATTACTGGCTCTGTCCATGTGCCAAAGAGATTGAAAGAAGTCCTAGGAAAATATGAAGGACATACAAGGCCCCTTATGTTCTGCTGCCTTCTTTTCTCTCTAAACTGACCTGACCATTCTGCCACATGCAACTAACCCTCCATGCAATCCAGACATTTGGCAACATTCACAACAAGCCATTTTCTCTTGCATATATGGTTCCTTTTACATGAAATGTCCTATTCCTATATGCACAGGTATTTGCTACTCAGCTTTGGAAGCCCAAGAGCTCCATTAATACCACTTTTTCCAGGAATACTTCTTATACTCTCCCAAAGTGTGTTAGGAATATTATGGCATTCTGGGCTTTTCTGCATCTATCATATTATTTTGTAATCCCTAGTTTACATGTTCTCAAGCATCTTAGAAGAAGAATCTTGTGTTTTGTTTTTTTATTTCTTTACTCCTAGTATCTGCACATACAAACATTTGTGGAGTGAATGAATAAATGAATGAATGCTATTATATTGGGGAGTTATTTAAACTGGCATTTCATTAGCGAGGGTGAGACCAGGTAGACAATCAATGAGGGAAAAGAGTGCTCATACAACCTAAGGCTAAAAGTCAATATAATAATAAAGAATAAATAAAAAACAAAAGTCATATATTAAATATACATGCCTCAAACTCCTAGGTAAATTGCTTGAAATTATTCATTAAATACAATGTTTTTATCTTTTTTTTAAAAGAGAATTTTGAAGGGGAAAAAAGAAAACTAAAAGTTACAGAGAATAGCTTAACAAACCCCTTGTGTCAACAATCATAATAATTGGCCACATTCTGTCATGTTTGTTTTGTCTTCTTTTAAGTAAAAGAATATTAAAACTTTACCTCATTGGCAAAATAAATGGGTTTCGATATGAACATTGTCACTTGCTTCTTTGTCATGTCCTGTAATAAGAGGTTTTCCAACTATTCAGGAAATCTAAAGTTCAATCCCCTTCCCCAGTCTTTAGCAAGGACAAGCTACATAATTTGCTGAGCTCAGGAAAAAATGAAAATATGAGACTGCTGCAGGGAGAAGAGAAGTCAATCTCCTCTTCTCTTTAAACTGATGCCCTGACCCAAGGCTGAGAGACACCTTTCAAGGGCCTGTAATTTCCATGATAGAACATGATTTGTACCTAACTCTGGGATGAGTGGGAGATCCCCAGCATGACTCCCATTAAATGGACTGTTGTACTACTAGCCCAGAGCAGGAATGACTTCTGCATTATTTACAATGTCCATAAAGAAAGGGAGGAAGGTCATTAATGAGTCCATATGCCAGAGCAAGGCAGGCTTCATGGTATATTTGGGTATACCAGAGCAAGGCAGCTGTGTAGGTCCCTATACTCAGAAAGGTTCCATGCCTGGGATTTAATGCTCTGTGATGGCTATTTACTCTATTTACTCTACAAAATCAGCCTAACTGATCTTAGGACAGTAGCCACTGGTTTTTTGGTTTTTTTGTTTGTTTGTTTTTAGTAGCCACTCTCTTACTTGAAGTGCCCTCACAGACTTTAGATTCAACATTCAATTCTGGTAAAATTCTTGATTCTATGCCCAACATGTGTTGACTACTTGTGACCAGCTGGCTACAATCCATGTCCTTTCCCTCAACCATCACTTTTTCCTCCACCTGGTTGAGTTGTTGGCTTATCACATCAGTTGAGTTTATTCCCATGAATGCATGTTTACGTTTGTCAGTCTTTAATGATCAATATCTTTGAATTGCTGATTCATCTAACTTTAAGAGTGCCTTATCTCTGAAGTTTTTTCATGAGAAATTATGAATTTCCTTGTATTATCTGTTATTTTTAGTTGTGTGTATGTATGTCAGTTACATATTGTTCAGAGTTCCCTTTTTATCTGTGTTTCCTACTGTTTGGCCATTAACTCCTAGAGCAGGAACTAAATGTTAGATATCTTCATATCTCTAATGCCTACAGTTCAGTGTGTTACATATTAGATGTTCAATAGCCTTTATTCACTAAGCAAAGAAATTAGAACATGTTTTTCTTAAATGTAAGAAATAATATAAATGTACAATTGTTAGAATAAGGTTTGTAAGACAGCTAAATTCATCAACTTAATACTGTTAAACTTTAAAAATGTATCTTTAGGGGCCCCTAGGTAGCTCAGTGGGTTAAGCCTCTGGCTTCGGCTCGGGTCATGATCTCAGGGTCCAGGGATCAAGCCCCACATCGGGCTCTCTGCTCAGTGGGGAGCCTGCTTACCCCTCTATCTCTGCTGCTCTACCTACTTGTGACCTCTCTCTCTGTGTCAATTAATTAAATAAAATCTCTAAAAAAATGTATCTTTAGAAAAAGTAGAAATCATAGTAAGAAAGTATAGTTTTTGTTTTTTTTTTTAGTTTTATAAATTACAACCTATAGTGGTTTTAGCATATGACGTGCCAGCAGATTCATCAAACAAAATTGTAAATAGAGTTTCTTCTTACAGTTTCTCTTCTTTGTTTGTTTTTATCTCCTTGGCTGAGTTTCCATTCTTCTTGTTGACCCTTGATTATACAGTTCCTACTGCTTTCTTAGTTCAACTGTCTCTTACTCAGGTCTTTGTACAGCCTGTCTAAACACTGTTCTTTGTTTGCCTCCTCAGACGACACTGTACTGACATGAAAAGAGACAGCAACTTTGGAGTTTGAAAAGTAAACTGTAGATATTCTCTCCATTAGTTTTGCCATCACCATGTTACTTTATAAATGTTTTCTCACCTGTAAAATATAAATCATAATACTTCTACTTATGAAAACTATTGGGTGAGTAAATAGAGGAGTTAAAACAACAGAGAGCACAGAGTAAGCACTCAAATATCAGCTATTATTATGTCTGGGGATGTGACCCTGGGAACACTGGTCATCTGTGAAATGGAATCAACATACCCCCCCATCAGGACTGCATTGATATCAAATAAAATAACCTATGTTTCCTGCTTTGTATAGAGTTTGGCATATGATAATTTGGAAAATAAATACTTGTCTGGACATAAGTTTCTGCAGTATTCCAAAATGTTACATATTAAATGATTAATGTCTTCTAATAAACTACACAAGTTCATTAAGTGATGATACTGAACATACATTTCTGGAATCATGGTGGAACAAAGGGCAGAAACTAGAATACTTAACATTAATGAGAAGCTTGAAATTAAGGAAACAAGTGTGGATTATAAGAGAAAAGATGGGAGGATTGAATGCTGGGAACTCCAACCTTTAGAAGTTGGGGGAATGAGGAATAACTAACAAGGGAGATGAAGAAGAAAATGCCAGTGAGGTGTGGGAGATAATGATGCCTCACAAGGCAAGTGAAGAAGGTGTTTAAGGAAAGAGTGATGAACCGTATCAAGTTCTATAGCTTGGTCAAAATGTGGACTATATTAATTTACTTTCTGCTATCTGAAAGCTTTCCTTTCATTATGTTGTATGAATATAACATAATGAAATACTCTCCTTTTTGGGGTCTGGCACATTAGATACTCACACAAGTCATATAAGGCAGGTTGGTGAGCAGTCTGAATTTGTCTGCATGTCCACCTGTCTGTTACTTTTAAGCCTAATTTCTGACATTTCCCTCCAGATAAGATATCATCAAATTGTTCCACCTTAGCCAATTATAATTTATGGGGAAGGTAGGTTTTAAGCCTGTTTTTAGTCCCATCATTTATTGTAAGTGAAAGTTTTACACCAAAATTGCAGGTTTGGATAAACACTAAAGAGCAGTCTATCTTATTGGGCTGCTCATAAATAGAAACCTTGTTAACCAGAATGGAAACATTTCATTTTAAAACTTCAAGGTATTGATAAACATCATCAAAACCATGTAAACTTCAATCTTTATCTAAGTAAGCTCCAAATTGTTAGGCAGAAAATAGTTAATCCAGAGATGCTTCTAACACATTTCACCACTTAACACTCAGTAATTTTAGGCTCTTAAAGCATAAATTGCTGAGCCTTTCTTAACAAAGTGGACAAAGCTTTCTAATACATGGACAGTAGATAATGGCCAAAAAAAAAAAAAGCGCCAGGTCTTTCTAGTTTTCCTATTTATATAAACATGAGAGAATAAATTTGCCAGAAAAGAGTATTTTGTGTCTATTCTAAATTTGCATTAAATTTTCATAACTGATTTCATGGCTTCTAAAGAAGGTAGGAAAAGAATGCTTTGTACAGTAAGGGTTAATCAGTTTATGACATTCATCTAGTTTATTACAGTCATAAAACTTAGAACTAAAAGGAGCCTTAATTTTGTTTTTAACTTTGATTTCCACCAATTTATCTTTATAAATCTCCCTTCCTCTGATAAAATTATCCTGTGATTGTGGGTCACCAGACCATTCATGTGGTCTTATATATTCTGCACCGTCCCTGTTCATACAGGTTATTGTATTTGTTCCTAAGCAAAATTACTCCAATTTCTTTGAGGTTTCCTCCTTTCTTCCCAGTTTTCAGTTCCTTTAACCATTTAGGCAATCTCTCTGCTGAAATTTTTTAAAAACATACTTTTAAAATATCAAGATCAGATATTTACACTACTGCTGTATTCTCCTAAACCCAATTTTTGAGACAGAAAAGAACTGTTAAATTGTTCAATTGAGGTTTTATATTTGAAAATGTGCAGGGAGGCAGCTTCTTGGCTGAGTGCCTAAATTCTAAAGCCTGAGGGCCTGGTTTTGAGTCTCTTCTCTGCTCCTGAGTAGCTGTGAAACCCTGGATGAATCACTTAACATCTTTGTTTCTTGGTTTTCTCATCAATAAAACATTGTAAACAAGTAAATTTAAAACATTATACAATGCTTTAAAATTAAAGTCTCCAGTTAACTCTTTTTTTTTCTATTTTGTCAACTAATGAGACAGTCAAAAGTAATAAGAGAAAAAAATAATTTGGCAGTTTTATAATTTATAATAGCATCTTTTATAATAGGGATTTATAATAGCATCTTTTATGTCATTGTTAGGCGAATTACATTGGTTAATCTCTATCAAGCTTTGAAAAAGCAAAGCACAGAATAATATACTATATATATGCTAGAAAGTAAAGGTATTTATTTAATTAATTTAATAAACAGTAGATGTATGGCATCATTTTACTGCATTTCCATCTTGGAGATATTTATGTCCAGCTCAATCTCAAAACCTAGGGAAAAGTCACATTTCTTTATTGGTGCTATCTACAGTTGTAATAGAAAAGCATAAATATTCATGATTAAATTCTGACAGTCCCTATAACTTACGTATGTGTCTCTCTAATTGATACTAAAGTTTACTAAACTGAAAAAAAAGTCTAGGAACATGGTTAATATGAAAAGAAGATCAAGGAACATATCAATTATTGATTTTTTAAGAGAATAATAATTTTTTAAGAGAATAATAACCCAAAAAGCACATTAAAAATTAACAATTCTAAATGGATTGTCTAGACTACCCTATATAAGGACATTGAGAATTCTGTTTTTTTAATAATGAATTACTATGGTAAGTTTAAAATCCCTAAAGAAACAAAATTATGAAAATAAAACCAATTTTTACTTATTAAATATCACAACAAAATTTTAAAAAACACTTAAAATTGGTTAGCTGATTTATAATGTAATAGTATTAATGTAAAAACACATTTTTAATCAAATTATGAATATATTTGATAAAATAGCTAACCCAATTTCTCTCTTGTCAAGAGCTGCCAAATTATTTGTTTTTTCCTCTTATTACTTTTGACTGTCTCATTAGTTGACAAAATAGAAAAAAAGGAGTTAACTGGAGACTTTAATTTTAAAGCACTGTATAATGTTTTAAATTTTTTATCTCAAAATAAACATGATTCTACCACATTTATGTTGAAGGTAGGATTTAGATGTTAAATAAGGTCATGAGGGTAGATCCTAGGGTAGTCCTACGACAATTCTAGGACAGGACTGCCCACAGCATGGGTGTGAAGGAGGGAGAAAGAAATCAGGTCAAGGTGATGAAGAGATTTACCTTCCTTTCCCTTACTCATCTGAATCAACTTCCTAAATATTGCGGTTCTCAGATCATTAATTCTCCTGGTATTTCCCATTAATATACCTTCATTTAAAATCATTATCATTTAAACTCAGTTGACTTAATATTTAAATTAAGTTTACATACCTAGTCCCTTCAGAGTTCCATTTATAGGACCTCTCCACCAAAAAAACTACAAAGACGTTTACTATATTGTCATTTCTAGTTCTGAATGTTTATAGACAGATGAAATAAAACATAGTCTATTCATATTATAGAATAGTGTGCAATTACTAAAAAGAATGAGGTACTGGCATGGAAGGTTGCTCAAGATACACTGAATGAAAAACTGCAAATCATGAGAAAGTTAAATAATTCTGTAATTTTCTATAAAACAAAAATGCAAATGGTTTTGTGTTAATACAAACACAAATTTGGGTTCAGAAAAAGCTACCAAACTGTAAACATCTGTTCTTCCTCAGGAAGAAAGTGAGATGGGTAGGGAAATTTTACTTTGTAAATTTCTTTATTTTCAAACAAGTCAATACAATTTTTTCCAATAAAATAGGTGTATATATTTAATTGTATGCTAAAGTCCATAAGTAGCACATAATTCTTGACAAGAGTATATAGGCATATGGACTGTATCTGTTTATATACATACATATGCATTTGTGTACATATATGTCCATAGAAGTTATCATCTTAGAGAATTTTAAAATTCCCTTTCCAGACCTATTGAATATATCAGAATTATTAGGGTCATCCCAGGTAATTCTGATGATGAGGACAGTTATGAATAGCCAAATTTGAGAACAGCTTTTCTAGCTTATAGAATACTGGCTATCAATGCATTAAGTTTTATTCACTCATGCCTACATTTATACTTCTATAAAAGTCCTGCTCTATTTTTTTTTTTAATTTTATTTATTTGACAGAGAGAGATCACAAGTAGGCAGAGAGGCAGGCAGAGAGAGAGAGAGAGAGAGGAGGAAGCAGGCTCCCTGCCTAGCAGAGAGCCCGATGTGGGACTCGATCCCTGGACCCTGAGATGACCTGAGCTGAAGGCAGAGGCTTAACCCACTGAGCCACCCAGGCGCCCCTTTCCTTTTTTTTTTTTTTTTTTTTAAGATTTTATTTATCCATTTCACAGAGACATAGCGAGAGTGGGAACACAAGCAGCGGGAGTGGGAGAGGGAGAAACAGGCCTCCCATGGTGCAGGGAGCCCAATGGAGGACTCGATCCCTGGATCCTGGGATCATGACCTGAACAGAGGGCAGACGCTCAACAACTGAGCTACCCAGGCGCCCCTAGTTCTGCTCTATTAAGATTTTTTTGCTACATTAAACAGCACCCACTTTTCAGAACTTTCAGAACATGTCTTGAGGAATAGTTTACTAATTCAACAAGAATCTGTCATGTGTGTGCTCTATATGCCTAGTTCTGTTCCATGTGGTAGGAATGCAAAGGCGAACAAAATAGAAAAGGTCCCATCTTATGAAGACAATCCTCTAATAAGTAACTCATCCACGGCTTCTATCATATGACTAGTTTTGTAGTGCAGTGGTTCTCAGATATGAGTAGGCATCAGATTCACCTGTAGATCTTGTTAAAGTAGACTACCTCCCTAGATTCTGATTCACTAAGTCTGGGATGGGTCCCAAGAATTTGCATCTTTTTTTTTTTTTTTTAAAGATTTTATTTATTTGACAGAGAGCAGAAGAGCACAAGCAGGGGGAGAAAAAGAGGGAGAAGCAGGCTTCTGGCTGAGCAGGGACCCTGATGTAGGGCTCGATCTCAGGACCCTGGGATCATGACCTGAGCTAAAGGCAGACACATAACCCATTTAGCCAACCAGGCACCCCAAGACTTTACATTTCTAACAAGTTCCCAAGTGATACTCCTACTATTAGTTGAGGACCACACTTTTTGAGAATCATTGCTAAAATGCCATCTATTTCCTTTCTTCCATTGGCTGATATAAAGGTGAAATCTGGGGACTTCTTTTAGCAAGAGTATATATAAGACTTTGGTATGTTGGTATGTTGTGTACTAATTTCATAACTGGCACTCTTACTTTTACTTTACTTTCCAATCCTGATATCTAAAGCACATTTTATCCAAAATTGTATACATTATTTAAGCTCCTAAAATACTTTTTAGAAAATTGTATGTTTACATATCAGAAAAAGAGAGAGAAACAAAGAGCCTGAAGTTCATCAACACATGGAACAGGACAGCTAAAGTGAGTTTGGGTCATTCAACTGTACTTTGCTTTCTCTGGGAATTATGTGTACTCTCCCTAGTTACCAGAGTGATTGAGATCACAAGAATTAATATACATGGAAACTTTCTGCATAATATAAAGAGCTATAAAATGTAGGTTATTTGGAGAATTCCTCATCTCACCTCTGATAACTAGAAGAAAAATATCAAACATCTTTTCTTTGGCCAACCCAAAGAAAATGGCCCCCTCTTGCATTGAGTACACTGAATTTGATCTACTTCCTCTCAGATTGGTGCATGTGCTTTGGCCTGGACATGCTACACAGATCACTTATCGAATGCCACTCAGGTGAGTCTCCCCTTGTGAACACACCTCTGAACCCTTATACCATGGAGAGAAGACAGACACAGGCCTTACACCTTGAGATTTCTGAAGAACATGTGCCATGTGTTTGTCATCTTTTCAGAAAAGCACTTCTGAAGAGCCCTTTAATGAGTTTCCTAGAGAAAATCTGAAGGAATCGTAATGCAACTAATCATTTCCTACCTTCCCACTGAACCTCTTATTAATTAACATGTTAATGCTCTGTTTGATTTCTTAAATTTAGTTTGAGAGACAGTAAAACAGCTATTTTCAAATTAAATTAAATTGAGTTGTGAGAAGATTTTCAACCAATATAGGGCTTTTTGTACTCTACTAATTCCAGGGCTCATTAAGGTTAAAAAAAAAAAATCAATGAGCTTGAAATGAAAGTGTTGATATTATTGTAGGCTAAATCTACTTCTGAATAACTTACTCCCTCCATGACAATGTTTTAGCATGTATGTGACATTAGAAAATTCAAATTCCAGTGCTTAAAGAGAGAGAAAATTTTCCTCAGTTACCATAAATGTCTCCCAAGTATCTGTTTGGGGAATTAGCATTGTCATAAACCGTAAAAATTAAGATTTTTTTTTCTAGTACAGTAGACATCTTTACTGTTAATAGTCTGCAATAATCCTTTGGTTTTTAATGGTGTATTGCTTTCAGTTCATTGTGCAAATTTCAGGTATAATTAATTATCTTTTGCCTTCCTCTAAGGCTTTCCTTTTTCACAAAAGGGATTTGTTTAGACTTCTTTTCTAATGGATTCTAATGGGCAATGTTATATAAGATAGCCCTTGACACCAGAGCTATTGCACCATTATGGACCAAGTGGTCATCACTTACTCTTCTTCAATAAACAATTTTCAAACACCTTTATTTAAATTGATTTGGGTCTTCTAAATCTTCTATGTTGAACTTCAGCAATGTCTTTTATTGCTAGTGTTTGCAATTATCTTTCTTTTCTTCCTCATTTATCTTTTTTTAGATTAACATTGCAATAACAGGTTGGGTTGATAGGGTCGATACCACAACCATATCACCTATAGAAATTAAGTATGGCTGTACCAGAAAACTTTCCAGTCAATGTTTTCCCCTTGGATAATGCAAGCGTTTCAGCACTTCTCAAACTTTAATGGCCATGTGAGTCGCCTGGAGATAGTGTTAATGTGAAGATCCTGATTCAGTATGTCTGGGGTAGGATCCAAAAGTCTGCTTTCTAACAAGCTACTCTGAGTAGCAAGGGTTTAGATAACACTTATAAGCCAAAAATAAATTTGACAAGATGTCTTTAATAATTATTAATCTCATTGCTTTTCTGGAAAGCAATAAGATAGTACCTTTGGCTGGACCAAAGTTCTGTAGTCAAACAAAATGGAAATATTACTTTTTCTACCTTTTTCTATTTTCTTCTTTCTTGTAAAGCACACTACATTGTTGATATGAAAGGTATCTCCAGAAGTTTTCACTATTTAGAATTGTAAATTGTAAAATATTTGTAATATTTTTCATCTTAATTTGCCCTTTGAACTAAGCACTTGGGGAGCCCAGTTCAGGGCACAGAGGTGATTCCTTACATGCACTGTGACAATTTCTTAAAATGGGTTTTCTTCACCTTTTTTGAGGATGTTATGGAAGTGTGCACACACAAATAGACTTTGTGGGGGGGGGCGGGAAACCACTACTAACAATTTAGAATATCTTGCCATCAAAACCCTTTTCACTAGGTGCCTGGATGGCTCAGTGGGTTAAGCCTCTGCCTTAGGCTCAGGTCATGATCCCAGGGTCCTGGGATGGAGCCCTGCATCAGGCTCTCTGCTCAGCAGGGAGCCTGTTTCCTCCTCTCTCTCTGCCTGCCTCTCTGCCTACTTGTGATCTTTCTCTCTGTCAAATAAATAAATAAAATCTTTAAAAAAAACAAAAACAAAAAAAACGCTTTTCACCTTGTAAGTGTTCATTAAGAAGTTTAGTTTAATCTCTACATTATTTTTCGTCACTGGAAAAGGACCGCTTTATGAGGAGTTTTCCCCTTTATTAAAAAACCCCTTGTGTTCTGAAATGTGTACTTTACTTCAGGGCAGTGTTCTCAAACCTTAGTGTACATCAGAATTACCAAGGTCTGCTTGCTGAAGCATAGCTTGCTAGGCTCTGCTAAATCCATTTAGTAGGTGTGATGTAGGAATTTGCAAGAATCCAAGAATGTGAATTTCTAACAGTTTTCTAAGTGAGACTGATTGGCTGGGGTAGGGTCCATACTATGAGAACGAGTAACTTAAGAAAGTATGTTTTTGTCTGTTTACCAAAGATAAACTGTGGCAAAGTTAGGTTAATAAGGAGAAATGTAAGGATCTCAGCCACCCTTTATCTAAGCCGTCGACACAGAAGCTAGAGGAGCCTCATAAAATCATTCGATACATGTCAAGGAGCACTGGCTTTTCTATGTCCTATATAGGAAGAGGGATTCTTCAGGTAACAGTTTAAGATCATTTGGTCAGTGAAGTCTTATCCAACTCTCATATTAGGATAGGCTTCCTTCACAATCATACAGCACCCTACAATTAACCATAATGCGAGTGGCCATAACTGTGATTATACAATTATTTGTGAAAATATTTTTTTAGTGAGTATATTCTCCACGTGACTGTAATTTTTTAAGGTGTCATAATTGTTTTCTTGGCTATGATATAGATATTTCAATATCTGGTTTGGAGTGTGACACATAGTTGATGCTCAGTATCTGCCATTATAAATGGTAGAAAATGTCACTATTCTCATATCTATACAGAGATGTAGACTCTAAGTGCCTTAATTCAGAGAGGTTATTCTCTTGAGTCCATGGCAGCTATTTTTTATTGATTATGATATTCTTACATGCTGAACTCAGACTCAGCCCAGGAATTATTTTCAGTATAGGTGGCCTCTACCAGATGTCATATATGGCATATGAGAGAAAATCTAATTGCCATTCCTACAATGAACTCGGTTCAGAATGGCCTTTGCTTTGTTCACTCAATATTCCCTGAGTTTTTGCCTCTACCTTTGTTCATGCTTTTTCATTTATCTGAAATAGCTACTCTCCTCCAAACACACTCCATTTGTTGAAAACCTATTAATTCCTTAAGTCCTATCTTGAGCACCATCTTTTCTGTGAAGCCTTTTGAAATCCCCTTAATTAGATGAAATCTCTGATGACTCTAACCTTACTCTCCTTTACAACATAGTAATTTGTATGCTCACTTTGACTTTACTAAAATGGTTTTCCTTAAAGACAAAGAACACTGATTCAACTTCTTTTACCATAACTTTAGTCATTAAACAAATATGCACTAATCTATCATTTGCCAAGCCCTGAGCTACATATGCAGTACACAGAGATTAATGAGACCCAGCATCTGTGGTTAAGGGGGACATCATTTCCTAGGGCATAAAACAAACATTTAAAAACATAATTATGGAATAATACAGCACAGTACAAGGCGCCGTAAAGGCATGAGGAAAGAAATGGTCATCTCCATGTGGGCTGGGTGTGGTGACCAACTTTACTACCTACCGTGGTTAAAGACCAGTAAGAAGATTAAGAGACGAGTAGGAGATTTTCCAGCTGTGAATTATGTGTGGTAGGTGTTCAGCTTCTTCTATTTATCCTGGTTATTTGAATTGATCTAAATACAGATCATAAAATAGAAGTGGGTTAAATAAATCATATTTTATTTTCTTATGCCTCTTCAGTTTCCTAAATGTCTGCTGTATGAAGTTTTCATGAATCCCATACTTTAATCCTCCTACCACCAGCTACTTTTCTATAATAATATAATAGACTTCAGTCCATGCCTCTCTTGGCCTTACTTAGTAACTGTTCCATGGACCCATCCTGGCTGCCCTGCCCTGAAGCAATAACATAATTTCCAATAGGAGGTACCATTAACAAGACACATCAAACAGATATTTGGGCCCTACTAAAGTAGTCACCCTCTTTACCAATGTACATAATAGGACAAATTGAAGAAACTTGCCAGGAACCGGAATCCAGTTTGCTGCTACAGAAACAAGGGCTGCTGAAGCAATTTTCAGCCAGGATACTGGCAGGAGCATGTTATCAGAATCAGCAGGAGAGATCACAGCAAGGGGCACCGAGGCCAGACTTGCCTCTCTCCTTTTCACAAATACCACCCAATCACCACTGAAACCTCTTCCTGTGTATTAAAAACATGAGATGGTTGGGTTCCACATCTAGAGATTTGTTTCAGAAAGCCTAGTTCTTCGGCCAGGATGTCACAGTTTGAACCAGTTTCACAGTGGGCGATGTTACATGGGCCCACAGCCCATACTTTATTTCAAGTAGATTATCCCTGATCTTGTGGTGTGAATTTTGAAACAAAGGAAACTGCATAATGTTTTTCCTACCACAACTTCTATATGCTAATTTTATATGTGGGAAACATATAGAATCCCATATATAATTCTATATGTGGGAAACATGGAAAAGGATTAAAACTTCTACCTTTTGCTAAGTGACCTGCCTCAAACTCCCTTCTCTGGTGTCCTTGATTAACTCTCTCTACCAAAGAGGGGTGGTGATGGTTATGTTCTTCCCCTCCTTCCCATAAGTCATATAGGAGCATAGGAGCAATTTTAGAATTTTATTTCTCTTATTGATCCCTCACATCATTATGATTTATGTAGGCAGAAAGAACTGAAGCCAGTACCTGCCATTCTCCCAACAAATTGTTAAAATTTTAGAGTTAACCAGGCACAAGGTTTCCCGATCTCACTTCTCTCACTTCTCATAAATAGTGTTATGAAGAAGGTGCAACTGTTGTCACTTTACAGAAGAGGGACATGATAAATGGTTAAGGAACTTGCAATGATCACATAGCAAATGAAAGCCAGCTTCAATTCAAACCCAGAAATCTGATTCTATAACCCATTTTTTAGACCATATCAAACAGTTGGTATTTTACTTCATTTTGTTGGGACAACAGGATTGAGCGAATGGTCCGTGTATACATGATATAACTTACCAGGTTAATTACACGTGTGAAACTCCATCCTGCCCATATATCCTTCAGACTCATTCTCTTCCTGGTGTTGGGATATGTAATAATGTTCTCTGACACTAGGCTTCTAGCTTCTATGGTTTTCTTTCTCTTTGACAACCATTTATTTTTCCCCTCTTCGTTTAAGATTCTGTATCATCTATCTTTGATCTAGGCACTTTTCCTTTATTCTCCAGAGTGTTTCTTCTCAGCAGTCCTCTGTTTTATTATTCGGAATTTTAGACCTAACTTTCTCTTTTAGCTTTAAGCTTTGGGCTTTTCTCTTCTGCTTCATCTGAGGCGGTCACATGCCCATGCTGTTTCATTCATTTACTTTTTTTTCAGTCATATATTCTTTCCTGTCCCCTATTATTCTAGATTTCATCATACTACCTTAATTCTTATTAGCATGCTGGAAAGATTCTTCCCTCTCTAGCATTTCTGATATCAGCCTTTTAACAGTGAGAAAGAACTACTGACACACTCATTATTGATTTAATTTATCACATAGCTATTTCTCCAGGTTTTTGTATGATTGAATTTACTCAGTGCATGAGTACCTCATTTGTAACCTAACCAAAATGAATGGGCATGTTTTGATATAATGGCCACCAACGATCAAATCCATAGTGAAAGGAGATTGTAGCATGAGATGGTTAATATATTCATACCTGGAACTACATATGCCTCATTAGTGACCAAAAAAAACAAAACAAAACCCTTTTTTTTCAGAGAATAGCTTCTATAAAACAGGCTAGTTTCCAGCCATTGTAGATCACAGATTTTCTATTTTAAGGCATTTTCATAATAGTTACTCAATCTAATTTTAAATATCAAACTGTTCTAAGCTTCACAGTCCATTACAAGATAATGTAATGGATTATGTCAAACACCATCCTTAGAATGATTTGCCTGTCACTAGCATATAATTTGTAAATAAGGCAGAGAATAGCCTAAAGTTTTTTTTTAATACCACAAATTATATCCTTGCATTTCAGTGATCGTAGTGCGTTTCTTTTCTGTTGAGTAAAGGAACTAAAAGCAGAAGAGTTTCCAGAACAGAGGAATCATGACAGAACTAGAAATGCAATGCGTCAAAGCAACACAAGATGTCACTTTTACATCGGCCTGCACTTCCAGGGTAAAGCCACATGTGCAGTCTGCATAAAATAGTACAGGGAGAGGAGAAGCTCCAAGGAGATTTACACATGCTTCAGAAGCACAAACAGGAGCCAAAATTCTTGGTCTGTTATCAGTATTTATAACAATATCTTGAGAAGTATCCCCAAGCTGCAATTATTCTCCTGTAATCATATAAACCAATACATTGCCTTCAAAACACAATGCAGTTGCTCCTCCAACATCGTATCTGAGGCCTAATCTATTCAAATAGGCCCCTGATTTTCTTTGTCTGGTTTTGCCCAATTAATGCATTTTACACACTGCTCCCAGGTTGATGCTCTGTGGAAATTCTGATCCAATGCTCCTCTTTCTCTAAGGTCAGGCTTAACAAGGAGTATTAATATCCTATTGCTGCTATGGTACATTAGCACAAGTATAGTAACTTAAAAAAGCACAAATTTATTTTCTGTAGATCCAAAGTCTGACACAGATCTTACTGAGCTAAGGTCATGGTGTTGATAGAGCCATTTCCTTTTCTTCTCCAATTTCTAAGGGCCACCTGCCAGTTTCCTTGGCTCATGGCTACTTCTTTTGTCATCAAAGCTGGCACTATGGGGCCCAGTGCTCTTCTCTTACCATTTCTCTGATTTTTTCATAATCACATCTTTCTCTAGGTCTTGTAAGGACCATTGTGGTTACATTGGGCCTACCTAGGTAATCCAGGGTAATCTCCCAATTTTGAAGTCTGCTGGTTAGCAATCTTAATTCCACATTCAACCTTAATTCCCCTTGGTAACCTAATATATTTACTGGTTCTAGGGATTAGGATGTGGACATCTTAGTGGGGGGTGGGAATTATTCTGCCTACCACACATGGAATTGAAAGTACTTAAAGATCTGGCCTGGTCTAACTGTTCTTCCTAATCCCCTTCCAGGGTCAACCTCATTTCTTTTATTTCAAGTGCTTCAGCCAAACTGAACTTCCTATGAAAAGGCCATTATCCATTCAAGACTTCCTCAACCTTGTTCATGTTGTGCTCACTTCCTAGACAGTTGTTCTCCAACTTGTTTGAAAATTTAATCTTCATCCTTCAAGTCCTCAACTCTTAAAAACTTCATAAAGCTCCCTCAGCCAGGCAAAGTAACTCCCTCATTTGCACACTAATTGAGACTATCTATTCTATATCATCAGTGTATTTTATAATTTTTTCTTTCTTTTTCTTTCTTTCTCCCCCCCCAACCCCCGGGCTCCTTGGGACAACTTTTCCCCATCATCCCAGGTGTAAAATCATGAAAGATGGTAGATGTATTTTGTTAAATGTTTAAAAGAGTACATTATAGACCATGTTAAATTGCTATTGCAAACACACACTCCCCTCCTCCCCAAATTTCAGTGGTTTAACACAATAGAAAGTTATTTCTTTACAACACAAGTCAGGTGATCTTGGTCTGCTGATAACTCTTATCCATGTTGACTCAAGAATCACGCTCCTTCTGGGAACCCTCCTACACTGTTGGTGGGAATGCAAGTTGGTGCAGCCACTCTGGAGAACAGTGTGGAGGTTCCTCAAGAAGTTAAAAATAGAGCTTCCCTATGACCCTGCAATTGCGCTACTGGGTATTTACCCCAAAGATACAGATGTAGTGAAAAGAAGGGCCATCTGTACCCCAATGTTTATAGCAGCAATGGCCAC
>PISX010011190.1:0-66427 GCA_004024625.1 Mellivora capensis
GGCTCAGGTCATGATCTCCGGGTTCTGGGATCGAGCCCCGCATCGGGCTCTCTGCTCAGTAGGAAGCCTGCTTTCCCCCTCTCTCTCTGCCTGCCTCTCTGCCTACTCGTGATCTCTGTCTATGAAAAAGAGAAAAAAAAAAAAGAATGTGGGTTATTTCCAGAGTCAGGCAGAACAATTATTTTATGTGGGTCTCTGCCCCCCATCACGTGTCCCTCCCCTGCCTCCTCCTCTGCCCCAGGCTCTGCCTGTTGCGCCTCTGGCCCCCTCCCCGAGGCCCCCTCCCCAAGGACCCCAGAGGCAAAGCCTTCAAGTCACTGTGCATGCATCTCACATTGTACACATTCTTGTTCCTCTGTCAGTCTGCCCCCCCCCCCCCCCCACAGACCTTGATGAGCGGGGTCGTGGGTCACGTACGGGTCCATCTCCGCCCACAGAACCAAGCACACAAGGATTGCTCCATCATGGAAATCTGTATCTTCTTTAAAATCCACCCACAACCAAGCCCTTCGAGATCCCAGGGAAAACAACACACACAGAAGAAATTGTTACACAACCAACCACCCCGGGTCAGAGACATCTCTCCCTCTTAGAGAAGTGACGGTTTGCTTTCCTGGAGTCATGGTGGGATTGATACCGTGGCAGAAATCAGCTTTGTCGGGAACAGCTCTAACGAAACGACCGTGCACATTCATCTCCAGGCCTTGCAGTCACTCCGTCCCTGGGGCTGTCCTTATTTCAGAGCCTCTACTGGGTGTGTGACTTGGGATAGAGAGAAAGTTGACAAATGTGGGTTATGCTTCTTTGAGTGTGAGGCCGCTCTGCCAGCCCAGAGAGACGAATGTCTTTTCCTCCCTTGCCCAGTGCCTGGGATTTTATCTGCTGACGGTCAGGTTCAAGAACACAAAGATCCCAGAAGATAACACGCCACCACCATCACGCAACAGACTTAAACTGTAGCTCGGACTGAGGTTTACTTTGAGAGAAGCCAAGGTTTAGCGAAGCTGTTGGGACACAGCAGGAGGGGCAGACTCCTCTCCCGGAACACAGACTCAATGGGTTCTTGTTTGCAAAGCTGGGTTCAGCTCTGGCAACGAAGAGCCAGGCACCCAACAGGAAAATAAAGATGCAAGTTCCGAATACCGCTTTTGCAGCCTCCTTATTCCTTCAGTAACTAAGTCCCGAGAGCCTGCTGTGTGCCACACCTGGCTCTGTTCTGTGCTGTGACCCTGTGTTTTATTTCCCGTGTCGGAGCCCCCGGCCCCAGGAGCAGAGCCTGCTGCCGTCCATGCAGCGTGCGCTGTCTGCCCCTGACAGTGCCGGCCTCTCCCCAGCTCCAAGGGAAGGCGAAGCCAGGGAACTTCAGAGCCTTTATAAGAACATCATCATTGGGGCGCCTGGGTGGCTCAGCAGGTTAAAGCCTCTGCCTTCGGCTCAGGTCATGATCCCACGGTCCTGGGATCGAGCCCCGCATCAGGCTCTCTGCTCAGCGGGGAGCCTCCTTCCCCCTCTCTCTCTGCCTGCCTCTCTGCCTACTTGTGATCTCTCTCTGTCAAATAAATAAAAATTAAAAAAAAAAAGAACATCATCATCTCACAGACAGAAGAGCTTACGCATGAATCCCGTCATGTCCATACATGAGGGAGTAAGACACGCTCCAACCTGTCATCCCAGTTATGCCACATGTGGGACCCCGGACTCCTTCGTTCCTCAGGCTATAAAGCCAAAGTTGTGTGTGTCAACCCACATCACAGGAGGTTATGGCCAAGCTTTTCCCAGGGCAGATAATTGAGGTAGGGCTCTTCCGTTTTTCCTGTCAAAGGCAACTCGGGTCCTGCTCTATAGCTCCTTAGAGGTTTTTACGTTCTGTGGGGATCCTGTACAGGTCCTACGGTCTGGTTCAGTGGGCCTGGGGTGGGGCCTGAGATTCTGCCCGTCTCAGCCAGCTCCCTGGGAGGACACGGCCGCTCGTCTGAGGGCCACACTCTGGGTAGCAAGATGGCTGACCAGCAGAACAGTCTTCTTGGGACCATCATGGTTTCAGCACTGAAAATCCAGTGTTCTGTGGCTGAGAAACCCCTCAGTCCTGGGCAAATCAGGATGGTCAGTCACTATACATCTTCGATCTCAAGGCTTCCCAGAGTAGAGAGCAGCCATAGCTGGCAACAATCTTTCATGGAGTGCATGCACGCTCAGGGAGCGGCGGTGGCCATGGGGCCACAGAGGACTTCACGTGGGGGCAGTGGAGGGTCCACTGAGTGCCGTGGGATGCTGCGGCCACTCATGAGGGAGCTCCTGGTCCTGCGGAGGAGTGGGACGAGCAATGAACTGGGGGCCAGGAGAACTGGCTTCTTCTTCTGGTTCTGCTACTAACTAGGGAAAATTTCCTAAACTCTGACCCTTTTTTTTTTTTTTAAATATTTTACTTATTCATCAGAGAGAGAGAGAGAGCACAGCAGGGGGAACAGTAGGCAGAGGGAGAAGCAGGCTCCCCACTGAGCAGGGAGCCCGAGGCAAGACTCCATCCCAGGAGCCCGGGATTATGACCTGAGCCCAAGGCAGATGCTTAACCAACTGAGCCACCCAGGCGCCCCCCTCTGATCCTTTTCTATAAAATAGAGGCTGACAATATCTGCCTCACGATGTATCATAAGGATCTAACATACTCATAAGCACTAACCCTGGAAATAAAATAAAATAAAATGAGAAATATCTTTAAATCTCACCAATGCTTTCTGTCATCATTAACTGACTTGTGTCTCTTCTGTGTGCCCTGCCTCAGTGATAGAGCCCTAGTTAGCGATCCGCCAAGACAGAAGGGAAAGGAAAGAGGAAGACTTTTAACTCTATGTACGCGGGAAGGAGCCTTTTGCCCCCAGAGGGCCTGCAAACCGCCAGGGAATGAGTCGGCCAGCATGGCTGGGTTGGCCTTCTCCACTAATAAAGCTAAAAGTTCAGATGATGCTGGAAGGAAAAGCTACATGTTCTCCAAATTATTACAGTACATGGAAAATAAATCACCAAAGTGTAAAAGGCCTGAATGACCTCAGGCCCCCCCACCAGCTGTCTTACCACCTCCCACCCACAGACCTGCTCACCACAGAGCTCTGACAATCCCCTTACAAGGAGAGGGTGTAGGTCCCTTTAGCAGGGAGCAGCTAAGTGTGGTCGCACCCCCCCCCCCCAGAGGTGGGAGGTATGCTGGGCAGGCCACTCTCCCTGCAAATATTTCCACCATCTTCTGTTCCATGCCTAAGATGACTCTTTCCTCGCTGGGGTCTTTCTGATGATAAAGAATCCTCATTAAAGATACTCTAGGAAGAAGTCACTTTTACTTTTATAAAGCTTATATTTTGCATTCATTAACTTTCTCATCCTTAAGTTTGCTCGCTCATTCATCCATTTTCCAAGTATCAACTGAGTGTCAGCCACTGGGCTTGGAATCGCAGACAATAGGATCCCGTCCCTGCTTGCAATCCCACAACATCGACAGAGAACCCCAGATGCCTGCTCGAAGTGGCGCAGCTACTCCAATGGGAGTAAGGGGGTGCCATGGGAGTGCAGACAGGCGAGCCGTGCTCCCTGCCTGAGACAGTCAGGGGAGCCTTTGCGGGGCAGACGGTGGTGGAGCCTGTGGTCCTGAAGGTGAGGTGGGTGCCGATCGGGGTGGGGGAAGGGTGAAGAGGCAGCCAGGCAAAGGGAAATTTGTGGCCGACAGCACGGAGGTGCTGAAGAGCAAGGTGCGAGCCCGAGGGCAGCCCGAGGGCAGCCCGGGGCACAGCCCACATTAGCTTAGATCCTTTGAGAGCAGAACCTTTTAGGAGGGCTTCTTTGCAGAGGGTGTCGGTGTGCAATTGGAGATGTGGGATGGGGGAAGAAAGGAAAAGAGGTGCACACCAAAGATAAGCTTTACAAAGTTCACATTTGTGCTGTCTTCTTCTCTCTCTGTATCTTCCTGTTTGTCTCTGTATGTGTGTTTCTCTCTCTGTCTTCTGACTCTCTCTGTATCTGTTTCTCTGTCTTCTTTTTGTTTCTACCTTTCTCTTTGTATCTCTGTTTCTGTCTCTCCTTCTGTTCTTCTCTCAGCATCTCTTCGTCTCAGTGTGTGTGTGTGTATGTCTCTGTCTCTGTCCCTCCCTCTCTCATCTCTCTATAACTGTCTCTGTCTCTGTCTGCATGTCTCTCTCTCCGTGTCTCTCTGTCATTAAGTGCCAGATCCGAGAGCAGGACATACTGGGCCCAAAGAGAGAGGGAAAGAGCAAGGGGAAGGTCAGGCTAAGGTGGCGGGCATGGGAGGGGCTGTCGCTGGATTCCTTGGGGCTTGGCAAGCTGCAGGACTCCGGGAACAGGGAGTGAGAGGCAGTGGAGCAGAGAGGATGGCTGTGGAGAGGTGGCCCCGTTTCCGCCTCTCCTCCTTTGCAGGGCAGAGAGGGGAAGGGGGGAGCCGGCTGCACTTGGCTATTGGCTGGAGGAGCCCCGGGATGGAACTCCATCAGAGAGAAGCAGATGGAGAGCAGGCCTCCACTGGAAACCCAGACTCTACCTGCCTGGCCCAGGGATCATTCTGAGCGGGAATTCTAGGTCTGCAGAAATCTGGGACACTCGGCTTCGCCCTGTTTAATGAAGAGGGATGTCACAGTCTCTGCTGTTCAGGTCAGTGGAAAAAACAGACTTTTTCCTTCTCACCTTGAGGTTTTCCTGTCCTCCCAAATTTAAAAAGGAAATATAACTCAACACGTCTTGACTGTGGGTGTTGGGAACACTGTGGTCTAATTTTGGTAGGGACAAATGACTGCCTGAAAAGGGGAGAATGCAGGCACTTACGCCTCCTTCTCAGGCCACATCCTCAAAGAGTGGGCACACCTTGGTCCCCAAGCGACATCCTGTCTGTGTGTGGCGACACGGATGCTACCCGTCTGTCTCTTCACTCCTGTCTTCCCCAGCCCAGTGCTGAAGCAGGAGGCAGAGGGAACGTACAACAGAACACCTAACCTCTTAAGTCTCACCTTTCTGACCTGTAAAATGGGGATGATTCCTGCCTCGCAGGCTGTTGTGAGGATACAAGAAATCACTTGTACGAAAGTCCCTAGTACAATTCCAAGGACATAGCAGATGCTCAATAAAACATGATCTGACGCCGAAAGGAGAAATGAGGCCCACGGTGTCGGCCCAGCCAGGGCAGCCTGAATAGGCACAGCCAACTGGGAGTGTGCAACAGGGAGGGCAGAGCCTGGGAGAAGGGCTCATGGTGAGATGCCATCCCAGCAGCAGCCTGCAGACACTCTGCCCAGCGGGGTGAGGAAGGGCACCTCTTGCCCAGGGCTAAGTGGCACAAAACAGTCCTCTCCCAGAGCAGCTGCAGGCAGTCCGCTGGGGTCCCAGAGCTTGATGATGTTCCCCAGAGGACATCTAGGAACTTGTCTGCAGGCTGGAGGAGCAGCCGTGGCTGAGGCTCTAAAGGCTGGCCTGGCTGGCCTGGCATCCGCTGACTCCAGGCAGAATATGCCCACGTTGTCCCCACCCCCATGGGCTGACCCTCTCCCAGCAAGGACACTCATGGTCACGACCACAGCCATTTGTTCCCTCTGTACCAAGCAGGGCGCCGAGATTCCTTACATGTGTCATCTCACTTAATTGTCACGACAAACCTAAGACGTCGTTATTAGAGGCAGGGACTGGGGAGACAAGTAGGGGCCGGAAGGTGAAGGTCACGCGATCCCGAAGTGGGGGTTCCAAGGACCCTGGGGCCCGGCTCTTAGAGAAGTTGCTGCCCTGTTGGTCTACACAGAAGCTTTCTCTGCCTCCCCCTGCTCTTCCCTTGAAGAGTGATTAGATATAATAGAACTGTCACTGGAAGTAATGAGAAGTGACAGAGGCTGGGTTAGAGGCTCATCGCTCCAAGCCTGAACCATCCCGACAAACCCAAGCCTAAATTTAAACAATGAAGTCACAAAGCAATTTCCGCCTCCGAGATTTGATTTCCCCGCCCTTCCACCAAGAAAAGGGAAGACTATGGCAGGGGCTGAGTCTCTGTTCCATACAACGGATTCCTTTTGGAACAGAAAAGTCCTCCTTGGCTTGATCCCATTTGCTTTCCATGTAGACAAATACCAGTTACAACCGTGAACGAGCAGACCACCGTTTTTAATTAAGAGATCCAAATTCATCAATATATTTCTTTCTCTTTTTCTTTTCTTAACATCCCCTGAGGGATGCAGGAGTCGAGGTAGCTACATAGCTGGCAGGTTGCAATGAAGAATGAGACCATAATTTTCAAAAGGCAAGGACGTCAGGAGGTTCAATCCCTCTAGGAAGCACCTGGCTGAAGGCCAAGGACACACACTGCTTAAATATCCTTTCTGATGATGAGGTGGGGTGATCTATCAACCCACCAGCTGTTTCTTTAGAACCAACCTCGTGACGTGAAAATGCTGTGAGGGACAGAGGAACATCAGGCCCAGTCCCTAGAGACCTACAGAGAAGAAATACCCTATTTCCACAAGACAGCTCATAATTAAGTTCCTTCCTACTTGGGACTCCTAGAAATCTTGGTACTTTCCTCGATGCTAGTAGCACTTTCATATATCTGTAATTCCCTGTTCAGGCCTACATTGCCCCCAGAGGCCTGGGTTCTCAGATGGTGGAAACCATGCCCTTCACATTAACGGGGTCTCAGAGCCTAGGACGGGGCCTGAACCAGACAAGGCGCTCCCCTTCTACTGCTCTTCCGTGAGAGTTTGTGGGTGAAGTAGAAATTGTGTACACGGGTAAGGGAGGCTGAAGAGCAGCGCCAGCATCCATGAAAACGCATGAGCTCAGAGAAGCTCCTCTGTGAACACCAAGAACCCAGCGGCTTAGCTTAGTTTTTCTCTGCCTTTTCTACTTCCAGGCCTTCCTCTTCCTCCTTCTCCTCTCCTTTCTCCTCCCCTGTCACCTTTCCGACCTGAACTCCCCAGATCCCCCTTGCTGCCTCACTTCAGAAAAGCCTGCCATATTCCCCACTGACTGGGGAACCATCCCGAAGATGGCTGTCGCCCCTTCTCTCTTCAAAGGAAGGAAATGGCTTTCTCCCCTGCTTTCCACTGAAACGAAGCAGCCTTCAATCTTATCGCCACCAGACTCTGGCTGATGCTAGTCACACAGCATCCAGCTGACTGTCACTAGCAAAATAAAGGTTGTTTGATTTCAGCATTCCTTCCCACTTGGGTGTATATGGTGCCAAAGGAAATAAACTTGTATTTTTCCAGAATCCAGACAGTTAGGAAGTTCAGATAACTAGATTTTTTTTTTTATATATAGTCTGCATTCTTTTTTGGGGGGTGGGGGAGGTGGGAGGCAAAGAAGTGGAAACAGGAATTTAACTAGAAAAGCAACATATAGGGCAAGTCATACCGAATCACACACCTTCACCATCCATGGTCTCAGGACTGTGTGCTAAGAAGAACAGCTCACGAATCTGACCCCACAGAAGGGCAAGATCTCCACAATGACCTTGAGTACTATAAGAGTGTTCTGATTAACCAGAAGAGCTAGTAATTCCTCTAAGATAAATGAAGGAATTCTAAATCACAAACAATAGTCATTAACCCAAACAAATCAGATTAACCATTTGAATGGGGTAGGGGAAAGGGCTAGGTGATAAATGTTCTCACTGAGTTCTCCACAGTGGGATTTATCATTTGGCCCCTTACAAACGAAGCCTCTGCTTCTTGGTAACACAGAAGCCTTGATTTCAGAACTGTGTCCCTCCTGGGAAAGGAAAAGCAAATGGTGAATCTTGCTTACAAACAGTTTCACACATTGGGCCCCCTACACAGAGATCTACCCAGATGTCCATGTTTGGGCCTGTTATGTAGGTAACTCTGCTTAGGATTAGGTCCTCTGGATAAATATTTCAGTTGCTATACTTCCGGGGCATAGGTCTCTGATCATCCTACCCTGAGCTTCAACGATGCTCCCTGGCTAACAGTGCTGCATACAATACTTTCACTACTGCTCTCTTCACATTAGGGGGCTGGCCTTTCTAGATTTATAATCATATGTGACCAGTTGCCATGAGTGGACAGTGCCTGAAAAAAAATCGGATAGTCATGGCCACACCCATGTGCTCCTAAACACAACCACATCTAGACCTGCCAGCATTAAAAAAAAAAAATCAGAAAATGTTAGTGGTATCAGGAAACATAGAGATAACCTTAGTCTAATAATCTCATTTTGCAGAGAAAGAAATTGAGGCTCAGAGTGGTACGACTTTCCCAGAATAACCTAGCAAAATTATGAAGGTGCTACAGCTACTGGTTTACCATTCTATTCCTTGCACACACAGACACACACACACACACACACACACACACACACACACCCCTCTTTGAGACTTTGGGCATAATCCCCTCTTCTTGAATATACCAGACATTCTACAAGGCACAGTAGACTTTTCCAGGATTTCCACTTAGGATGGCTCAATTGAAATGTTACGACATCTGCCCTATTTTTCAGACAATTTCTCAATGTAAAAACCAATGCCAACTATTCAGCATTTAGCTCATTTAACTGGTGCATCTGAAGAGCAATTGTGATCATAGAGCTCAACTACATGAGCTGAGAAGAAAGGAGAGACCTTTTCTATTTCAAGAATGTGTGAAAGGACAGATTATGGAATTCAGGTTCTAGTTGTGGCCCTTCTACGAAGCTAGCTGTTTAACTTAACCCAAGTCCCTCTGAACTTTGGTTCCTTCTTCATCATAAAAAAGGGGGTAGGAAAAAAGGGGAGTAGGTTTAGATCAAGGATCTACTTGCATAGGAAGGGCATCAGGAGGTCAATGAATCCCTAGAAGTTCTAAACAAAGTTCAACGTATACATGTCTTTTTCTGAGAAGTGGTTTCATGGTTTTCATTAGATTCTCAGTGGGGTCTGTAATTCCAAATTTTAAGAACCTTTGATTTTTAGATAGTCTCTTAGCTTTGCCCCAGTTCTGACAATCTTTGGCTCCATCTTTTAAAAATGTCTGTCTAGTTCATTACCATTAGGTACATTCATGAAATACACTCCACTCATGTGTACACTGCCCAGCTAAGTATAAGACAAAAATAGGATGAGACAAGACATGAGCCTACTGGGAATGTATCATTATTATGACCATCATCATTAATGTGGGAAGATGAAGGCAAGGCATGGAATCCTACTGAGACTTGTCACTGAACTACAGACCAATGGACTGTGCAATCAAGCCTTCCTCAAACTCATTTTCTTGGAAACAAAGTTCCTTCCCCATCCTGGCAGAAGTTTCAACGAAGTTTATTGTGAATAACAAAATTAGTTTGTGTAACAAATACATTTTCTGGTCCTTGTCCATGTAATGTTCTGTGCATAATTTTTTTAATGGTACTGGTCCTATTTGCATTAATGGACAAGAAAACCCAAAGCCAGTTGAGTTAAAACTGGGCTCCTCACAGGGCACCTGAGTGGCACAGTCAGTTAAGCGTCTAGTTCCTGGTTTTGGCTCAGGTTGACATCTCAGCGTCATGAGATCGAGCCCTGCATCGGGCTCCATGCTCAGCACAGAGTCTGCTTTTGGTTCTCTCTCCTTCCCACTTGTGCTCTCTCTCAAATAAATAAATAAATAAATAAATAAATCTTAAAAAAAAAAAAAAACCTGGGCTCCTCACAATTGTGTCATTCCACAGAGTAATAATCCTCCCCATTTTTCACCTCTCTTGAACTTAAGTGTTCCAGATGTTTCAAAAACCCGATTATCTTAACAAATGGTCCCCAGCTTTGAGTCTCTGCAAGGTACCAAAAGGGGAACACAGTTGAATGGGACAGCACCCAGTCTGCATAGAGCTTAGGCTCTCACTAGAGCCTGAGAAGAGCATTTAGATCACCATCATGCAAAAACCACGTAACAGAAAGGCTACTGTGATTCTAAAGAAGAAAAGCGTATCTTGGTTGGGGGAAATTGTGGATGGGCCCATGAAGGAAGTGGTCTTTGAGGTAAGATCTGGAGGGGGAACACAATTTTGATCTGCAGGAGCAGAGAACACGAGGACATCTTTGGTGGAGGGATTATCATAAACAAAAGCATAGAAACAGAAAGAAGCATGGGGCCTGTTTAGGGCACAAGAAAGCAGCCCGATTCCCTGCAGAGCCACCTGGGGTGGGAGGAAAGGAGTTGTGATTGACACCACGTAACATCTTTAACCTGAGAATGAAGCGTTTGTACTCAATGTTATAAGCAATGGAGATTTCCAAGTTTTTGAAGGAAGGGACTAACATCATAGAATTATAGAATTTTTGAATTAAAGATCTCCTTACTTCTGTTTTAGGGACAAGAGAGTCAGAACAAGAACCCAGAAAGCTTGCCAGTTTCCTAAGTCCCATTTGTTTGCATTATACCAGCTGCCTCACCAGGTCATACTGGTAGCAATGTGTAGGGTGGAGAAGAGAGCTCAGCAGGAGACCAATATGGCAGCCATTATGGGAGTCCAAGTGAGAATTTAAGGTGGAATAATGAGGACCTGAGCAGGGCGGTGGGGGGATGGTCATAGGAGGGGCTGAGGCTGGGAGAGTCCATGAAGTATCCCTTCTCTCTCCTTCATGGAGCTCGGAACATTACTTGTACATTCACATTAAAGAGGTGTGGCAGGTCAACTGGTCCACCCCTGCTCGGATTACGAATTCTTAGCCCTCCTGACTCCCCTTCAATACTACACATTCTCTAGAAAAAAAAAAAAAAAAAGAGGCCAGAAATCATGCCAGCAGTGATCTTAAGCAGTCCTGGAGCTATTCCTTTAAGGGACCAGTAGACGATTTTAGGATTCAGGCAACTCTGAAGGTTTTCTTTCTGGCTTTGCTAGAGGGCCAGGCATACCGTGGCTCAAAAGCCCTTAGCAAATAAGATTAGTCCAGCCCACGGAGTGACTCCCTAAGGGGCTTCTTAGCCACAAAGGAATGTCAGGCATAGAGGAGGGGTCCCCCTCAGGGGCTGATCTCCGGATCACCAGCATCACCTCAGGTCTCCTGCCTTGTCCCTGTCGGGACCCTTCAGCTCATCAACTCTTACTTTCTACCTGAACTGGGGTGTCAGGAGTCTGAGTATGTATGACAAAGAACAAAGATGTGGCAAAAGCTGAACAGTAGGTGTGAATGGCAAACATCCAGTTGTGCAGACGCTAAGTCTGGAGTCTACTTTTTTTCCTCCACACGGCCTTCTGTGGGCACTAGTTTCATAAGGACAGAGCCAACAAAGGAATCATGAGAGGCAGCCTCTATGATAAAGGGACAATCGGCCCAACAGATTGTTTTCTCACCAAAGGAACGGTCACACGTAATCGGCGCTCAGTAAAGAAGGGACGACGCATCAGGAGCATCTTTTGATGCCTGTCTTGTCAGTTCCTCTTTCTCATGAACTAAGAGGATGACTGTGATCAAGACCAGTCACTTGATTGCAAATGACTGTGCAGCACAAATGTCACTTTTCACTTCCCACTATCAACTGTGCCCTGTTGGGGCTGGTACAGAGCTGGGGTTCGAATACACTTAGCTTAGTTTTCTATCCCTTCCACACACCCTTCTTCCCCAGACCCCTCCTTGAGGTCAGGTTCACCCTGACATCTCACCTTTCAGGAAGAGGGCTAAACCAGATTTCACTACAAAGAACAACTTTGGTAAGCCCTTCTCTAGTGACAAAAGGCTGTAGACAGGGCGGTTTAGCCAGCACTCTCTCAAGGCAGACAACCTACATTCAAATCCCATCTCTGTTAATTACGAGCTAGCCTCAAGCCAGTTATCTGACCTCTTTACACCTTGACTTCTTCAGCTGTAAAACAGGGAAAATAACAGTGTGTAGCCCATAGGACTGGCGTGAAGGGTAAATGAGTTAACAAGACAGTTCATATCAAGGGCTCAGCCTAAGTACTTAAAGAATTCCAGCTGTTTTTATTTATTTTTTATTTTTTTTAAATTTATTTATTTGTCAGAGAGAGAGGGAGAGAGAGAGAGCGAGCACAGGCAGACAGAGTGGCAAGCAGAGGCAGAGGGAGAAGCAGGCTCCCTGCCGAGCAAGGAGCCCGATGTGGGACTCGATCCTAGGACGCTGGGATCATGACCTGAGCCTAAGGCAGCCGCTTAACCAACTGAGCCACCCAGGCATCCCTCCAGCTGTTTTTAATAAGGGAGCTCTGACGTTTGAGCCTAGTGAACATCTGGTGATCCACAGCTTAGGGGCAGAGGCCGGTAAGGGTGACAAAGGTGCCATCCAACTGTGCCAGCTGTGCACAGGAGAAGGATTGCCAATAATTGGCCGGTATCTGAAGGAGCTGAGAAGGTACTGGCCTCCCACCTGCCCCACTTGAGCCAACCGTATAAGCTAATGCACCTTTTTTATTTCTCTACCTCGGTGATTACCGACTTGAAGCTGGCCTAGAAGGACATGCTTGTGGCAGGTTATAGGTTTAAAAACAAAAAAGAGAGAGAGAGAGAGCTCTAGAAATCCACACTGGGGCAGCTTTTTCGTGCTTCTTCACTTTGGTGTGGGGGTTTTCTAGACATCAGGCCCTGCCACACCCCCTGATGTTTCAGGCTGTCAGAGCGACAAGGGATTTAGGAACCGTTTAATTTGCTTGCTTTGGAGCTAAGGAAACCAAAGCCCCAGGTAGTGAATTGTCCAAGATCACCCAGCTGGTCAGCTCAAAACCACGACTAGTTCTCAGGAGGTCTGATGTCCTGCATAGTGTTCACTCTACAACACCCAGCTGGCTCTTTGGTCTTCTGAACCCTGGCTAACGTTTCATCCTGTTCCCAGGGAGCTCCCCCCATCCCTGGTACATATCATGGCTTTTCTTCGCTCTCCTGCCTGCCTTCCCTGGCCCTGCCACCTCAGACACTACTGGTCTTCCTGCCTGCTCTTGTCCACACACATCCCTGATGCTACTGTCCTGCCGGGTCCTGCAAACCTGCCTGCTTCCAGCCCAAGTGAGAATGTGCCCCAGGGCCTCTGGGCTTTCAGGAGTATCCCCTGGGTGACACCCAGCTGGACACCCTGAGAGCTCTTCTCTTTGCCCCAGAGCCTGCTTCTCTCTGTCCTTCCGTTCCACTCCATTTTCCTTCTGTCTTCCTGACACTCCGCTGCTCAATCTCCCCCAGTCTAGCGCTTCTGCTTCATGTCCCCCGTGTTCCTCTTTTCTCCCGAGCTGCCAACCCCTTCGGCTTCTCCCTCCTCTTGCCCTCCCTGGGTCGTTTTCCCTGCTCCCGGTCCTGCCTGTGCTCTGGCCTTTTCCCCCTCCACCTTTCCGTCTCCTCCGTCTTCTCCCTCGCGCCTCCCCTCCAACACATCTGTTTCTAATCTGAGCCCTCGAGGCGCCTGTTTGAAACAAAAAACTCCCCCCACCCTCAGGAACCTGGCACAAAAATTCCTGAAGAAACCTTCCTCCCTCCCCCAATTCTCCCGCCCCCCACCAAAGACTCCCGAAACTAAACACCAGCCCCCCCCCCCCCCCCCCCCCCCCCCCCCCCCCCCCCCCCCCCCCCCCCCCCCCCCCCCCCCCCACCCTCCACCTCGGACGGTTCGCAGCCAAACTCCACCAGGAAACACCCCCGGCCCCAGCCCGCTCCCGGGCCCAGATGTGTGAGGCATTTTCGATGGCCGACTGGGCGGGCCTGGGCTGCCAGATGTGCGCCTCCGGAGCGCGGAGCGGGCACCGAGCCGCGCGCTCTCCCCGGGGGCTGCGGGGACCGGCGTTCGGAGCCCGGCGCTGGCGTGCGCGGGGGCCGCCCCGCGGGTCTCCCGCGCTGCCGAGCACTCACCTAGCCAGAGGAGGACGCGGAGGAGGCTCATCCCGATGCCCGGGCGCGGGCGCTTCCCCGCTCAGGCGCTGCAGGGCTCCGGGGCGGCCGGGCGCAGCCGACGGACCTTGGAAGAGCTGGGCGCGGCGCCTCGGGGTGCGCGCGGGGCGGCTGCGGCCATGTGCCGGCGCGGGAGCTCGCCCCGCGCCTCGTCCCCGCGCCCGGTCCCCGCAACCCCCCCGGCGCAGAGGGGCTTCCAGCGCTCGCCCGGACGGGAGCGGGGACCAGGGTCGCGAAGGGAAGGGCCAGGCAGAAAGACGCTACCGCTTCGCGGAACACTTTTCCCTGTTTGGAAAGAAAAAGAAGTGAAGAAAGAGAGAGGGGGGAAAAAAGAGTGAGCTGGAACCACATGGTCGCCTCCCACCGGCAGCCCCTCCCTCGCCCTCCCCCCGCGCCCCCGCCCGCGCCCGCCCTCGCAGCTCCGGGCCCGCGGGCCGGGAGGGCAGGGGGGCCGGGCCGCACCGGCTGGAGCCGAGGAGCCGCGGCACCGCGGCCACGAGCGGAGGGCCGAGGCCTTGCCGGGCTTCTCCGTCTCGGTTCCCACTTTGTCCCTCTCTCCACTTCTCTCCTGCATCTCCTTTTTCTACGCCCCCCCTCTTCCACTTCTCTCACGGATCTGTCCTCCTTCCTATCCCCTTCTTCTCTCTCCCCCCATTTCTCTTCCATTTACATTCTCTGGGCTCCCCTCTCTCACCTCCTCCCTCCTCTCCCTTCTTCCCTCACTCCTTCTCTCCTCTCCTCTGCGCTCCCTGTCTGGTTTTGCCACAGGAAACCACAGGCTGACCAGAAGGACGACTAGGCGTGGAAGGGACAGCGAAGACAGCCTAGCAGCCGTCCGCTTGTTGCTCCCCTGGCTTCCCTGCCTGTTTTGGCATCCCGGCCACCGTGTGCCCGGCTTTCCCTTGGCCTCTCGCACCCGCTCTTTCTCCTTCTGCTGTCAGGAGGTACAGCAGCCCATCCTCAGATCCAGACCCGGGCAGAGCTGAGCTAGCCTTCCCCACCATCGCCCCCCATCCCCCGCCCGGGAGTGGGGGCCCGGAACTCAGGGGAACCCGTCCGCTAGGAAGCTGGAGCGAGCTGCGCTGCGCTAGGTGCTGGCCAAAACGTGCATCACTCCCTTTCAGAAGAAAAAGGCAGAAGGCGTGGAATTCCCTCAGCATGGAAGGGCCGCGCTCTGGGGCTCCAGGGACCTGGCCTCTAGGCCCTCCAGGGCCCTAAGGCCAAGGCAAAGGGGGCTCCGTGCACTCCGGGGTGGGACTCTCGGGTCAGCCCTTGAACAGTGGTGGCCGTGCGCAGGTCTCCACTGCCCAGGGCTCCTGCGGGGCACACATATCCTGGGCTCTGGGAAACGCTGGTCGCCTGCGCTCTCTGGTTCCCAGACTCTGGATGTCCCTGGCGCTGTGGCTTTTCCTTCAGCCACACTGAGGCGGGAGGAACGGCTCCCCTTCAGCCTCACCTGTGTCTTTAACCAGTTGGCAGCTGGGACCAGCGCTCTGAGAAGTGGGGATGCTATAGGAGAGAGGAAACCTACGGGCCTGGCCAGCTGTCGGATCACAGATTTGCTCCAATTTTTCCGGTCCTCTTTCTAAGGGTGTTAGATCCCAGGAGCTGTATGGCCCTCTGTAGTCTTTCTGGTTTTAATGAAAACCGATCCATTTCATAGATGGGGAAAACAGGGGTAATGAGACACTCACAAGGTCACTCAGAAGGGATGGCAAAACCAGGGGCTTTTGTAGGAGCTTTGGGATCAGCTGTAAGTTGTTTTAGAATTCTAACATTTATTCATTCCATCCTCCCTTCTTTAATACATACTCATTATGCATCTACTCTTAGCCAGGTGGTTTTTTGTTTTTTGGGTTTTTTTAAGATTTTATTTATCTATTCATGTTTTTTGGGTTTTTTTTTTTAAGTTGGTGAACACACAAAGTGAATGGAACTTGGTTATTGACATTTTTTCAAAATTTGGAACTAATTTGTTGGGGCACCAACTACAGACCAGGAATTATATTAATTGTTTAACATTTATCTTTGCTCTTATAATAATGCTAAGGTATAGGCATTTTTAACTCCATTTTAAAGATGAGGAAACCATAACCTAAAGAAATTAGTATCTTGTCACGGGTCACAAAATAGTAACCCCCCCCCCCTTCAAGGCATCCCTGTGGCTCAGTAGGTTAAGTGTCTGCTTTCAGGTCAGGTCATGATCCCAGGGTCCTGGGATGGAGCCCCTAGTCTGGCTCCCTGTTCTGTGGGGAATCTGCTTCTCCCTCTCCCTCAACCAGCTAGTGCTTTCTCTCTCGTTCCTTCTCTCTCTCTCTCAAATAAATAAAAAATTTAAAAACCCTCTCTTCTATTAATATTCTAATTTAATATTCTAAAATATTATTTTTTATATTATAAAAGATTTTAAAGCTCTGAGTATTTTCATTTTCCATTTTATACTTCTCATCTAATAGATATCAAAATATTCACAACTATAATTCATATGTGAATGTGTTGAAAAAATGTTTATTCTTCTTAAAGGCTGAGGAAGGTGGGAGGGAAAATATATAGAGAAGGTGATTTTTTTTATTTCTGCTTAAAATTTTATTAAATACTTTGAGTAATTTCAGACTCACAGAAAAGTTGCAAAAATAGTACAAAGAGTTCTTGGATACTCTTTGCCCAGACACCTCCTTTTAATTTCTTTCTAAAGGAGGTATTTTGCAAAAGTTTTAAAGCCCCATTTTTAATCTCCCAAGCACTGTGGCCTTTCTCCTGAACTGCATGACACCATTTATTGCTGGAGGGCTGGTGTGCACAGGACAGATGTCTGTGGGTGTAAGCAGGCGTGTGTTTTAACCAAATTGCTCAAGCAGAAGGTAACAAGACTTCACTCCAAGTCATTAGTCATCAGCATAGGAAGTGGGTTGACTAGGCCGAGATTAGGTCATAAACCCTTGGTTTTCCCAGGTCCAGAGTCTTAAACCAGTAGATAGTTGGCCTATGTTCCTTGGAAAGGGTCCTCGCATCCCTGAAGATAACTGTCCCTCTCTCTGAAGCCTCTTTTCTATTATCCTGCATCTGTGGACCCAAAGAGGAGAGTGCCTCGGGAGGGCTCATAACTCAGCAGCCCGTTGCCTACCTACACTATGTCCCACACTGACCGGGCTGGGTGCCATGGGAATCCAAAGAGGGATGCGGCTGTCCTTACCCTAAATGGACCTCTCTGTCCAGTGGGAGAGAAAACTTCAACACACGAAATGTTTCAACAACAATAACAAGAAAGTTATGTAGTTAAGTGCCTGAGTAAATTACCCTGACAGTAAGAAACACTGTGAATTCTCAAGAAGGAGGGAGCACTGTAGGCTGGGTGGTTGCGACGTTTCCTTGGGCGAACGAGGCTTCAGTCCAGCCTTGGGGGCTGAATAGAATCTCATTAGGTGAGAGGACCTGGGGGGCATTTCTGGACAATGACATAGAAGTCGGGATAGTTTGGTGTATTCAGGGGGCGCTGAATGAAATGAAAAATTGGTGTTGGGGAAAAATGCCCTGGAACAGTTAGCCTGAGGCAAAAATGGTGGAGTCCTCAATGTGAGGTAGGAGATTCTGGAAACTATTCTGCAGCTTCTCCAGACTCCTAGAAAAATTTTTTAGCAGAGGGAACTTTGATGGAGCCATATTTTAGCAAATATAAATTGGCCTCTTTTGCCCAGAGATGACCCCAATGATTGGCCAAGGATGGAGGGATTTAGCACCCTTTTCATATCCATCAGACTCCCTCCTCCCATGCTTTAATGATGACAGTTAACATTTTCTCAATATTTTCCTTTTTGTTTTTTAGATTTTATTTATTTATTTGAGAGAGAGAGAGAGCACATGAGCAAGCAAGGAGGGGGTGAGGAGGAAGAAGCAGACTCCCTGCTGAGCAGGGAGCCCGAAGCAGGGCTCCATCCCAGGACCCTGGGATCCTGACCTGTGCCGAAGACAGGTGCTTAATCAACTGAGCCACCCAGGTGCCCCTCAATTTTTTCTAAAATGATATGCATGTGCACCTTCAAGACAAGTGCCTTCTCCTGCTTCCCCCCTCTATAGGGAGCCAAGATCGCCCCCCACTCCTCTTTTTACAGGAATTTTAGAACCACCACAGGGTGCAGTAAACATTAAACAAAAAACGCGAAGCAGAGGAACTGGTTAGAACCTGTTGCACCACATGGGGAGAAGATGTGAGGGTGGTGAAACAAACATGGGAGATATTTGGAAAAAGATTACATAGTTCATAGCTGACGGTCATTGTGGGTCATTTCGGGTAGGAGAGGAGGTGGAAGACAAAAGAGGCACCAAAGAGGGGCACCTGGGTGGCTCAGTGGGTTAAAGCCTCTACCTTGAGCTCAGGTCATGATCTCAGGGTCCTGGGATTGAGCCCCGCATCGGGCTTTCTGCTCAGCGGGGAGCCTGCTTCCTCCTCTCTCTCTGCCTGCTTCTCTGCCTACCTGTGATCTCTGTCAAATAAATAAATAAAATCTTAAAAAAAAAGAGGCACCAAAGATAATTATAAGTGATGTCATATATTTCTATATATACTAAATTAATAATGTTTGTTCATTGACCTCCTAGTATATCCCAGGGCTTAGAAACAACATCAATAAGCCTCATAATACCACATTACAATGAGGAAACTGAGGTTTAGGGAGAGTAAATCAATTGCTTATTGTTCCATGGTTAGTAAGTGTCGGAGTCAGAGACTGAAAGCCCTTATACCTATCTTTTGTTTTTAAAGATTTTTATTTATTATTTATTTGAGAGAGAGAGAGAGAGAGCACAAGCAGGGGGAGCTGCAGAGAGAGAGAGAGAGAGAAGCAGACTCCCTGCTGAGCAGGGAGCCAGACGTGGGGCTCCATCCCAGGACCCTGAGATCATGACCTGAGCCCAAGGCAGACGCTGAACTCTCTGAGCCACCCAGGCTCTCCCTTCACTATCTTTTTTTTTTTTTTTAAAGATTTTATTTATTTATTTGACAGACAGAGACCATAAGTAGGCAGAGAGGTAGGCAGGGAGAGGGGAAGGGAGAGAGGAAGGGAAGCAGGCTCCCCGCTGAGCAGAGAGTCCGATGCGGGGCTCAATCCCAGGACCCTGAGATCATGACCCAAGCTGAAGGCAGAGGCTTTAACCCACTGAGCCACCCAGGCGCCCCTCCCTTCACTATCTTTTGATGGTACTACTAACAAACTAGGTAAGTTAAGTAAGTTAACTTACCAGGAAGGGAAGGATACATTTGAGACCTGGTAACTTTAAGGGATTGGGAGAGCATCATTTCTCTATCTACCCATCCACTCATCCATTTGTTTTTTCTATTTTTTCCTCTCAATCAATAATTCAGGAGGCACCTGGGCGGCTCAGTCGGTTAAGTGGCTGCCTTCGGCTCCAATCATGATCTCTGGGTCCTGGGATGGAGCCCCTGGGTTGGGCTCCCTGCTCAGCGGGGAGTCTGCTTCTCTCTCTGCCTCTGCCCCTTCCCCCGCTCATGCTCACTCCTTCTCTCTCTCTCTCTCTCTTTCAAATAAAGAAATAAAAACTTAAAAAAAATTCAGTAAATCTTTGTTAGGTACCTACTATGTGCCGAGCACAGGCAAAGATGTCTTTGCCCTCCAGATGTTTGTGGTGAGTTAAGGAAGTTGGATAACAAAGAATCAGTCACACAGTGCAGTGAGAAGGACATGGAATGGGCAAGTTTATGGAGCTGATAGCAGGATTCTGTACCTAGTGTAGATGATGTCAAGAAAGACCTCCCAGGGGAAGTCCTGTAAGCAGAGAGGAGGGGAGCACCGTGAGGAAGAGGGAGATCTGTGCCGCTGCCTCGTATCACAGGATGTCTGGGGACCAGGGACCACATATCTTTCTGTCCCTTCAAGCTCCAGTATCCACTTGTGCCCATTTCTCTCAGATGAAGATACAGGCTCGGGGCAGCGTTTAGAAGAAGGCAGCTGTGGCATAATTGCTGTATGCTGGGCTAGGAGGCAAGAAAATTTTGGTTCTTAGTGGCTTTGAAGGTCACCTGACTTCACCAAGCCTTCCTTTCCCCTTTTCCTAACACTGTTCTGAGGGAGAAATGAGAGAACAAAGAAAGCACCTTCCACAGTGTAGCACAAGTGTGGTAAATGTTTGTTCCAACAAAACCAGTTGAGTTCATAGGATTCCATTCCCCACAGTAAGAAGGAGCCAACTTCTGTCTCATTTCCTTTTTCTACTAAAACAAGGTTATCTTTCTACGCTCTTTCCTGTCTCACAAGGATACTCTGGACCTGGCTGTTCAGAGTGCTGTTGCTTTTTATGGCGGGACAGTGCGAGGCCCCAGCTGGCTTTCAGGGTCAGGCCTGAGGCTGTGCCTGGGGAGCCCCGAGAGCTGGTGGAGGCTAAGGAATAAGGAGTTCTCACTGAGGTAGAGAAAGCAGCTCTTCTCCCCCCAGGGTCCCTGGAGTGAGGGAGAGGTGCAGAGTGCTGGGCCCTGCTCGGTCCCACACTACGAGAGGACAGTCCCCAACTTTGATCCGTGTGGTCAGCTGAGACAGGATGCACAAGCTTGTTTCTCGGCACCACAGGGGTTTAGAGGGGGCCAGTGGGAGAATCAAAAACTGAGATGAAACAGTGGTTTATGTGACTGCTGAGCCGAAGGATTCAGAGTGTCTCCAGATGCCACCATTTTCCCTGAGGTCAGCGAGCTCTGGGGGTTCCCAGATTCTCCCCAAATCCTACTTTCAATTCCTGCTGGTCACACCTCAGAGAGGCAGTTCAGACTTTGCAGGAAGACAGGCCGATTTTTTTTTTTTAAGATTTTATTTTTAAGTCATCTCGACGCCCAGCATGGGGCTTGAACTTGTAACCCTGGGATGAAGAGTCGACACTCTACAGACTGAGCTAGCCGGGGGCCCGAAGACAGGCTGATTTCGAATTCTTGCTACTCTCCTTAGAGTGTCCAGCTTGGGCAAGTGTCTCCTAATCTCTCTCAACCTTCCTTATTTCATCTGTAAGGTTTCTCTAGTGGTTGTTCAGAAGATCACAGGAGGCTATATGAGAAAGCACTTAGCACAGGGCATATGAGGGCCCAGCGAAAGTTAGTTCCCTTCTCTGTTCTCCCTTAATGAATACAACAGTAAGTGCCCAAACTCCAGCCTACACAGTAACGGGATATACTGGTGCCCCTTTCCCCTCTCAGCTTTGGGAAGATAGCATTGCTCTCCTTGAAGGATGAAGTCTTGCATTTCCTTAGAAACACACAGCAAAAGGGGGTAGTAAACGTATTTGTAGCTTTCTCCCTTCCTCACCTCATTCCCCATGTCTGAGTTGAGATCAAAATCAAAAGGCTTTTCTTTGGTTAGTAATACTCAGGATTACCCCCAAAACAAACTGTCATAAGAGAAGCCAAGTAAGAGAAGAACAAGATTCAGCACAGAATTTCAGATCCTTTGTTCTAAGGGAGTATGAGAGGCATCCCCTCTAACTTGCTTATTTTACGAAAGGACACAAGCTCAGAGAGGAATAGCAACTCGACCAGGGCTACACAGCGAGTTGGTGGTGTTCAAGTTAAGAAGATTCCTAGTCTGATTCCTAGACCACTGTCTCGGGTGGGCTGCTACGATTCCGTGGGTGACCAGCCCCATGTCTGGCTTCCTTCTGCAGCCAAACAGAGCCCTATGTGATTTTTCTGAGAACCCGGCAGCCTGTTTCCCTCTGTGACATGTAAGCCCATAGCAGAGAATGCAAACTGCCAAACCAGAAGACAGAAATAATTCATATCTTTCCAGCTGGGGAGTGGAGACCTGCTGTCCCCAGCTTGCAGGAGCGCTCATGCACTTTTCATTCATTCAGGCTTAAAAGACATGTTCCAGCCCGAAAGCCTGAATTAGATCCCCGCCCGCCCGCCCCCCCCAACCTCACCCCATGCAGCTGCTGTCTCCACTATGGAGCTGCATAGGTCTGTAGAGTTCCTTCTGGTTGAACTTCCCCATTTTACAGACTGAGCCCCAGCCTTCGGATGTGCTATCTCAGGGTCACACTCAAGTTAGAGCCAGAGCCAAGCTTGACGCCAGTTGCCTAGCGACCAGACCCATTCCCTTTCCCGCCCTGTGGAAGATTACCAGACAGCCTCTTCCTAAAAGGTCAGGAATGAGAACAGAAAAACCCATGGTGTTGGCTGGCAGGAACAGGTGTGATAGGGCCCAGGAAAGAGCTGGAAATTTTTTTTTCTTTTTTTTTTTTCTAGAAATGGACGAGGCTGTCAAAACCACAGTGTAAAAGGGAGAATGACATATGCGAAACCTGGATATGCCCCCAGGGCCCTGAGGGGAACTCATATTTTCGTGGGCTGAGATGCTGAGGGCTGTCCACAGCTGCGAGCAGCTGCTCATGGGCAAGACTGATGTCTGTGGTGGCCAGGCTGAGGGGATAGGCGACGAGGAGGAACATCTCCCACCTTCCCATCTACCACACACCCACGAGCACATGACACACGTCACTGTCTTGCAGCCTCTTGCTCTGTCTGGCATCTTTCCTGACTATACTGTTCCCGGGAGCAGGGTTGGGGAATAGGACAGCTGTGGTCGGAAACGGCCCTCTGAGAGGCAGTGGAGAGTAGTGGACAGAGCCAGAGGAGTGACATCAGGAGACCAGGCTTGTAGCAGACTTGGCTTTTCTGAGAGTCACCTTGAGCAAATTATTGAGCCTGAGCCTTCATTTTCTGTGTCTGAAGAAAATAGGGCTGCTGGTGCTTTGTAAACTCTTGAGTTCTTGAGGAATGTGAGGTAAATATTATTAAGAGTGTCAATGGTAGGAAATGAAATGACCTAATTTGAGTGGGTCATTCTTCTCTGTGCCCCCTGTTTCTTAGTTAGGGTAGAGAATCAGTCAGTCAAGGAATGTTTAGTGCATCCCCATGACAAACCCAGCGGGGCCACAGAGGAAACAGAGCCCACCCACAGGACTCAGGGTGAAGCTTCTCCCCTCTGACTTCCCCAAGCATGTGCCAAGCACAAAGACAGGTTCACTGGATCACCCAGCCTTCAGCCTGAGACAGACATTAGTGAAGTGCTTCAGAATCTAGAAAAAGGAAACTACTATTTTGTCCTGTGTGGTCATCAGGGACTGCTTCATGGAGGAGGTGACATTTAAGGAGGATAATACTTGTACACCCAAGGTTGGGAGAATCAGACATGGTTCCCAGTCCCAAACTCACCAGCCCGGAGCTTCCCCACTGTTCTGAACCACATTTGAGGGAATCCAGCAGTTCTTGCCAGGTGGAGAAATTATAACTCTGGACGTAATCGGATATTACATCTTGTACTCACAGAGCGCTCACTTCAAAGCCCTTAAAAGATACAATCTAACTCATCTCTCTGAAGTGGGCAGAGGTAGATAAACAATAAAGAAGGAAGCTCACAGACATGAAATGAGGTCTCAAGATTCTAGAGCCATTTGGAAGACGAGCCTGCTGATCCCCTTCTTGGAACTCTCCTCCTCCATCTTTATCCGTGGAGATGCCCCCCCTCGCCGGTGTGGGCACTCACATGGACCCTCCGTTATGGAGCAAGGGGCTGGATCCACTATAAATGCATCCTGTAATGAATTCTCATGCACAGTGAAGGTAAATGAAATTCCTACAAGGAGGCTCTGTGCTTTGAGTTGGTTCCTTATCCCAAGAGTAAGTCAAGTATTTGGAATGCTCTCTCTGGTGACCAGTGAAAGCTTTCGTGAGATTCCTGGCTGGGCTTAGGGCTGGTGGGTCAAGTAGAAGCTAACCTGGTTTCCCCGGGACCATTCTTTAATCCTTCTGAAAGAAACTGACCCTGATAACTGCGTGTTTAAGAATCATCCATCTAGGGGTGCCTGGGTGGCTCAGTGGGTTAAGCCTCTGCCTTCAGCTCAGGTCATGGTCTCAGGGTCCTGGGATCGAGTCCCACATCGGGCTCTCTGCTCAGCGGGGAGCCTGCTTCCCTTCCTCTCTCTCTGCCTGCCTCTCTGCCTATTTGTGATCTCTGTCTGTCAAATAAATAAATAAAATCTTAAAAAAAAAAGAGTCATCCATCTACACACTCAATAGGATGGCTCACATAAAACACACAAACAAACCCAAACCAGGACATAACAAGTGATGATGAGAATGTGGAGATAACCAGACCCTTGGGCACTCTCGGTGGGGATATAAAATGGCGTAGCTGCTATGGAAAACAGTATGAGGATTCCTCAAAAAAACTAAACATAGAGTTACCATATAGCCCAGGGATTTCACGTCTGGATATAGTCTCAGAAGAATTGAAGGGAGGGACCCAAAAACATGGGAGCCTGCCCATGTTCATAGCAGCATCATTCACCATAGCCAAAACGTGGAAAAGACCCAAGTGACCCAAATGTTCACGACAACAGAAGAATCAGATGAATCCACAAACAGAACGTGGCGTATACACACAGTAGAATATTATTCAGCCTTTAAAAAGAAGGAAATTCTGTCACATGCTACAATATGAATGAACCTGAAGGACATTATGCTAAGTGACATAAGCCAGTCACAGAAAGACAAATACTGTAGGATCCCGCTTATACAGAGGACATAGTGTGGTCTTATTCATTTATTTATTTAATATATTTAATATAATTAATTAATTAATTAATTAATCAATCAGAGAGAGGGAGCACAAGAGTGAGCAGCACACAGAGGGAGAGAGGCAGGCAGAGGGAGAGACTCCCTGCTGAGCAAGGAGCCCAATGCGAGACTCGATGCCAGGACCCTGATCATGACCTGAGCTGAAGGCAGATGCTTCACTGATTGAGCCACCCAGGCCTCCTGTGTGGTTCAATTTAGAAAGATAGAAAATAGAGTGGGAATTTTCAGCGGGTTAGGGGCAGGATGGAATGAGGAGTTGGTGTTTAACTGGTACAGAGTGTTAGCTTTGCAAGATGGAAACATTTCTGGAGACGGGTGTTGGTGGTGGTTGCCTAACAATTCAAATATACTTAAAAAATTTTTTTTTTACTTATTTGTCAGAGAGAGAGAGAGCACAAGCCTGGGGAGCAGCAGGCAGAGGGAGAAGCAGGCTCCCAGGGAGCCCGCTGCGGGGCTCCATCCCAGGACCCAGGGATCATGACCTGAGCCAAAGGCAGACGCTTAACCAACTGAGCCACCCAGGTGTCATGGTTTAAATATACTTAATGCCACTTAACTGTACACTTAAATACGGCTAAGATGATAAATTTAATGTTACATGTATTTTACCACAGTAAGAAAAATTATTCCTATGACATCCCCTACAACATCACTGCCTAAAAAAAACAAAAAACAAAAAACTACTCCCAAACTGTCCAGATCAGGTGTGACCTCGGCTATCTTTTGGAGATCATTATAGAATTCAAATTGCTCAATGTCGAATCAGAAAGCCCAGATTCAAATCTCAATTCTCCCACTTGTTAGCTGTTTGTTCTTTTTCTTACTGAGCCTGACTTTCCTTGTCTTTAGTCAAATATAATATCCAATTATTACTTTGCCAGACAGATGTGAAGATCTAATGACATAATTTTCTTTTAATTGGTCAAAAGTCTTTTTTAGAAAATTAACACATAATGCATTATTTGTTTCAGGGGTACAGGTCTCCAATGACATAATTTATGTGCATGTAGTTAGCAAACCACAGAATGCTAAGCAAATATGAGTTTTCCAGAGAACAATGAGGTTCTCTCTGGGGCCTACTTAATATTTTCCAGCTTTTCTTGCCAAAAAGCTCCTTCAGTCGCACCTACATTCCTTCTCATGCAGCTTCAGCCAGCTTGGAAATAGCCTTTCCATTGGGACATTTCCAAATTCCCAGTTTAGAGATCCTTCCATCTGGCAGGTGTCAAAGGGGACACCAGGAACTGTAAGCAGAACCATTTGGAACCAATAACTCTTCCGGTCCGAGGACAGAATCCTTCTCCAGGTCTCCAGCAAATTCCTGGCTGTCATAGCAACCCCAAAAGCAAAGGAAGACTGTTTAGCATCGTCTTTGACTGCATCCTGGGCAAGAAATGCACTCAGGTTGGCCCAAGTAAACAGTGTTCACTGGTAAGCACTCTGTGCCTCTCTCTCTGGGCCTGGGCTGGGTGAGGCAGGGAGCTGGCCAGCCTCAAGCCCACTGACTGCACAGCTTCTGACCCGTGTCACAGCTCTCCATCTGCTGCTCCTCTCCCAGTGGCTTGGCCAGATCCAGAGCGGGGAGGGGTTTCCTAGAAGAGGCCCACTTGGGATTTGAAATTAACTCCACCATAGAAGCAGTGGTCTACACCTTGTATGAAGATGTATGAAGATGGCTTGGGGAAAAGGTGGCTGATGGCATGTCTGTAGTACTTCAAGGGTCCTGGTTCAGTCTGCAAGCTGACCCTCCTCCAACACGTGCAACCAGGGCTGTTTTTCTCCAGGGCTGGTGGTGGAGACGGAGCAATGCTGAAGATCTAAAAAAATGTAACCAGCTTCACAGTACAAAAAGAATACGTGAAAGTAAAATTAATAGACCTCACTAACTCTACAAGGAAGCTGTTAGGCCATTTTCTTTAATTGTTACATTTATTACAAGATTTTTACCTATTCAAGAACAAGTCACAGGCTAGTTTTTCATCATTGGCAGAATTCCTGATAGGGTGCGATGATTGCCAAGAAATCATTGTTAGGCCAAATTTTGAAAAGAAAAATTATAAAAAAATAACACGGATTTTCGTAGTTAAAAAAGTTAAAGATTGGGTATTTTTATTATTTTTATTTTTTTAGAGAGAGAGAAAGCGAGCAGATGGAGAAGAAGGTCCAAGGGGGAAGTAGAGAGAATCTTACACAGGCTCCATGCTCGGCACGGAGCCTCGGGACTCGATCTCACCACCCTGAAATCATGGCCTGAGTTGAAATCAAGAGTCAGACACTTAACCAACTGAGCCACCCAGGAGCCCCAAGATTGGGTATATTTTAATATGCTTAATAGAATGTGGTATGAAGCCTCCGAAAGGCCTATGAAGGCTTCAAAATGTTCCTGCTTACTCCTTATAAGTTGGGTCCCCCCCCTTTCTCCTTTTCTTTCTTTTTTCTTTCCTTCTTCCTCCTTCTCTCCCTCCCTTCTTTCCCACTTTCTCTTACTTTCTCTCCTTCCCTCCCTCCCCCTGCTCTCCATTCTTCCTTTCCTTTCTTTCTCTCCTTTTTCTTTCTTCCACTCTTTCTTTCTACCAAGGGGCACCATATTGTTGCTGCCTGATACAGAAGTAGCATGAAATGGTGCAGAAGATCTAGGAACTCAGACATCTTGTGTCCTCACTGCAGGAACCTGGGCGCACTGCTACTTATCTGTCCTCTGCTCCTATCTGTTCCCTTGTAAATGAGGTAGAAACAGTTGCTTCCGAGGCTTCTTTTGAAAATTAAAGTGTTTTGCGTGCCTGGGTGGCTCAGTGGGTTAAGCCTCTGCCTTCAGCTCAGGTCATGGTCCCAGGGTCCTGGGATCGAGCCCCGCATCGGGCTCTCTGCTCAGCAGGGACCCTGCTTCCTCCTCTCTCTCTGCCTGTCTTCTGCCTACTTGTGATCTCTCTGTCAAATAAATAAATAAAATATTTAAAAAAAAAGAAAATTAAAGTGTTTTGTCAAATGCTGGTTGTTATTACTACTAACAGAAATACCCACTCTGCTTCACCAGTCATCACACAAATGTTGATATGTCTTCTAGCCACTGGAACATTCCTATTTTTAAGATGTGCAACAATCATCTCTAGGTTTCTAGTTCCTTCTGTGCCCAGGCAAGTGCAGTATCCCATCCAAAAGTCAATGTTGTTAGTCCTATTTGATTATCATGTTGCTCCTCCCTGTGGCTGGTATTACTATGGAGGCATCAACTAGTTCTAGAGACTTCCTGCTGTGTTAAGCTTCTCTTGGTCTTGCAGGGGTTTCAGGGCTGTCAGAGGAGGACTCAGGGAAGCTGGGGGCTACCAGGAATCTAAAGCAGTAGCTACCGACACTTATCAGCATGAACTAGTGCAGAAGACACACCAGGAATCTAAAGCAGTAGCGGCCGACACTTATCAGCATGAACTAGTGCAGAAGACGCACAACCAGAATGGGAAAATTCCAATATTTAATTTTGAATATTTAATAATGAGTGTACCAGCTATCTGTCTTCCTCGCCCCAACACAATCCACTATTAATTTCTGCCTTTACTCAGTCTGTCAACACTGGGTTGTTGTTGTTTTTAAGATTTTATTTATTTATTTGATGTGGAGAGAGAGAGAGAGAGAGCATAAGCAGGGGGAGCAAAAGGGGGAGAAGCAGGCTCCCCAGGAGCAGGGAGCCCAATGCAGAGCTCGATCCCAGGACCCTGGGAACATGACCTGACCCAAAGGCAGACCCTTAACTGACTGGGCCACCCAGGCACGCTCCAACTTTGGTTCTTATGCAAAGCATTAGATTAGACACAATGGGGGACATTAAGAAGAGTAAAGAAACATACCCTAAAGAAACTAATGGTCTAGTAAGAGAGCTATGGCATACAACCAAATAACATCCGTAAGAACAGTGCGTGAAAAAATGTCATAAGAAAAGAATACTCATCTTGGGGAACATGAGTCACATGGGACTAGTCTGATCACGGAAGACATCATGAAGAAGTTAACTTTTGAGCTGGGGCCCTGAAGGAAGGATAACATTTCAATACAGGAGTCAGAAAGACATGGCAAGGGTAGAGGCTCAGAGGAGAGGAAGGGGAGCGATTTTGAAGGATCTGCAGGTGGTGACAGTTTGGGAGTTTAATAAACTTCTGGGTGGAGATAGACCGGTAGGGTGGCATTGGGCCAAATCATTGAAAAAATGTCTAGGCTTCACTCAGTAGGCACAGGAAACTGTTACAGGTTTTTGATCTGGCGAACAATATGGTCTTAAAAAGATGGATCCGATTTACTTGTAACCCTCTTTAAAGGGAGGTGGTGGGATAGGAAATGGTTGAAGGAGGTGGGTGGAGTGCCTTAGGACCAGGTGGGGATGGAAAGCTCACCTTCAAGGCATTCAGTGTTCCAGGCGAGAGGTGAAGAGGGCTGAGCTGGGACAGAAGCAGTATGCCTAAGGAGGAGGTGATGAGCGGCAACTTGCGAGTTGAAAGTTGTGAGATGTGGTGACTGATTAGAAAGGCAGGGCATATGGGAAGGGATAGAGATAAGTTGATTTTAATATTGATTTCAAGCCAGGATGACAGGAAGAATTACCATTCTAAGACCAGAAAGAAACGTAGAAGCCAGGAGAGGAAGCTGCTTGAGAGGAATGCCTTTATATTGAGTTGGAGGGACTGAAAGGACCCCCTGGTGGGATGCACACTGGTGTTCTAGCTTGAATGTGGGTTATTAGTTATCTACACCAGGAGAGACCCGAGCTGCCCCTTGGGGCAAGACTGTTAATGGACAGTGAAAACTAATGAGCAAACAGGGTGGTTAAGGGTACTGCGATCTCCCAGCATCATCAGGGCAAACGATAGGGCTACGGTGTGTGTTGGGGGGAAGAGGGTGGTCCATGGTGGAACAACAGGTTGAACCAAACTTTTATTTATTGTTTTTATTTGAGAGAGAGAAGGAACATGGGAAGGGGAAGGCACAGGGAGAAGTAGACTCCTTGCTGAGCAGGGAGCTGGATGTGGGACTCCATCCCAGGACCCCGGGATCATGACCTGAGCCAAAAGCAGACGCTTAACCAACTGAGCCACCCAGGTGCCCTTGAACCAAACTTTAAGAGCTGAAGTTTGGTCAGATTGGTAGGTGCAGCCATTTGATGCTAAGTGCTGGCCTCGTTCAGTGGTCTCCTCCCCTACTCACACAGCAGAGTCATTGGGGGCAATTTAACGTGACATATTCCTATCTTCCTCATCCCACAGCTGATTCATTCCTTCTGGGATGGGGCCTGGAAATTTGTGTCCTTAAGTTCTACTTCCGACTCTGGTTCTCAGGTGTTAGTCCAGCGGGAAATGATGACTCTCATCCCTGCCCAGCCCGGGTCTCAGTTGCTTGGCTGAGTTGCTCAGAGGCCTGGTCCTGTAGGTGAGAACCTAGTCCTCCTGGTCTCCTCCTCTTCCTTCCTCCTCCTTCTGAGTGGGGAGAAGACAGCCACATCGAGACTCTGGTCCTCAGGTGGCAAGAGTTCTGCAGAAAGGTGAAGCTGACAGTCCTTCCAGGGAGCCCTCTGCAGCGATGCGACAGTGACACCCTGGCTGTGTACCAAGCACCAAAGGCCATCCCCATTGGCATTCCCTCCCCAACCTCCACCATTTTGACGCAAATGGGGAAAAATACTTTACATGCTCCTCTGCTCTCCCATTTTGCAACCAGCAGCCCCTGCTGATAAAAATAAGCTCTGAAGATGGCAAGAAGGGATCAAGGAAGAATCATCAGTTTACCCTAATTCCTCTTTAAGACACAGAGGAAGTCATAAACTCTGCTCTTTCAAATCGTCATCATGTCTCTGAGCAACATATACAGACATGAACAAAAGGAAATACACAAGAAGCTCTTGTTAGATCAGTCGGAAGGGCTTCCATCTGAGTTTTCCATTCCAGTGTACTTTGTGCATTCAGCAGTCTGGGCCTAATCATAAACAAATGGTAATTCTGCTCCAGCGGCTGAGGCTCTGGAGAGCAGAAATATGCGCGCGGTTCAAGGGGCTCAGGGCAGTAGGTGGGAGCTAGTGAGCCTGGGTGGTCTGCAACTGGAAGATTTTAGAGACTGTTTGCTCCCATGGCAAGTGCTCTGTTCTGAGTCTAAGCTCCCCCCATGCCCTCCCCTGCCCCTTCTATAGCTCCATCTCCAAACCCAATTACGCAGCAGAAAAACTAAAAAAAAAATTGGGGGAAGACTCAAGTAGTCATAAATCCCCTTAAACCCGTTAGCCCTCTGGGGATCAGGGAGGGACGAGGCTGGAGGCTCGTGGGTGGTGGGAGTACGTGCAAAGAAAAAGGGCTGCAGAGAAGGCTGGGTGTAACCATGGCTGTGGAGTGAGATTTCTGAAGAAGGCTTGTCCTCTTTTGGACCTCATCCAAGGAGTTCTGGTCCTGGAAGTGCCGGAAGGGCCCCAGTCAAGTGTGGAAGCTTCTGGGGAGTAGCCTCGATCACTGAGATGTCATGAACAATACTATGTAGGGGGCTAAAATTATAGTGCCTTTTAGATGGGGATGCTTAAACCTCTGGATTATGGGAACCACAGAATAAATATGGGACATCTTGAAGGAATACAATTTTACCCAAGTTTTTGTTGTTGTTGTTGTTTTGTTTTTTGCTGGGGGGACTATTATTTTTAATATTAAAATAACCTTGGATATATGATAGGATAGCATGTAAAATTTTCATGAATTTATGAAGATAAATACAAGAATTAAAAGAATTGTCTCTCCCCTTCCCAATAAATAAATAAAAGAAGTGTCCCAGTTGTAGTGATCTTTTCGGAGAGTTATTTTCTTTCTTCTGCCTTCAGAGGTATTGGGAGAAATTTTGTTGACAGTCACTGCCCTGATGATATTTCATGGCTAGGTGAGTTACCATGATTTTTCGGGTGTCAGCTCTCATCTCCTGCCAGCCGGTGACGCTCACTGTTTTGGGGGTCTCCAGGGATGGCCTCACCCATCCCTTTCTCTGAGGCTTTGTCCAAACTGTCACTTATGTCTGGACAACCTCCCACTTCCTGACAGCCACATCCCATTCTCTTCCTCTCCTTATAATTCAATTCAAGGTCATTTTATCCAGGAAGCTTTCTCTAGGTTAAGAGAATTGACTCTCAAAAGAGAATCCCTTATGGAATGAATAAATCATGTGGATGAAAAGTACAGCATAAAGATGATAGTCAATGGTATTGTGATAGCATTGTGTGGGGACAGATGGAAGCTACACTTGCGAGCATGTCATAACATACAGACTTGTTGAGTCACAATGTCATACACTCGAAACTAGGGTAACATTCTGAGCCGACTATACTTCAATCAATCAATCACTCAAAACTAAAAAAATAAAAGAAAAGAAAATGAGAAAGAAAATCCAAAGGAATTGTCAGACTGAAGTGGCAAAACTCCACTCTGATTTTAAATATTTGCATAGTCTCGTATAGGACTTTACAGTGTATCCAACTGTCAGATGCATGTCTTATTAAGAAATCATTACAACCCTAAGAAGTATATAGGGCAAGGCCCTTTGTATTAATAATTTTTAATACTGCTTACATATCACAATAATATTTTTAGTATGTTGGGTTAAATACAAAACATTAATTTCACTTTTTTACCTTATTTAATGTGACTACTAGAAAATTTTTTAATTGAGATATAATGGACATATATATTAGTTTTAAGGGTACAAGATCATGATTCAATATATGTATATAGGGAACTGATCACCGCAAGAAGTCTAGTTAATATTCACTGTCACACATAGTTACAAATTCTTTTCCTTGTGATTGAGAATTTGGAAGATCTATTCTCTTGGCACCTTTCAAATATACAACACTGGGTTACTAGCTACAGTCACCATGTTGTACATTACATCCCCAGAAATCTGTAGTTCTTGATCCTTTCACCCATTTCACCATTCCCCCAAGCCCCTCTGGAAAGGGTTATTTTTAATCCTCAGTTACCAGGGAGGCAAGGGAGCTTTACAGACATTAAGTAACTTGCCCAAGATCACATCCCTATGAAGGGGATTCTTTCCACTCTGTAATGAAAAAAAAAAAAAAAAAGACCTGAAATAAAGCAAGAGGATGACTACACGACCTCTCATGTCATCGTGGGGCATTATTTGAAAGTTCTCCTGGGTTTATCTACTTCTCCTGGCAAGGCTAGCTTGGTGGGTTATAGATCTTTGCAATCACCCAGAACTCTGCACTTAGGAGAGCCCCCTAACTTGGCTTACTGCTTGACTGTTGCTGTCTTGAAATTCTGCATGATTTTTGAACAAGAGGCCCTGAATCCTCATTTGCCCTGGGCCCAGCAAATTAGTTCTCTCTAAGAGAATAAACTCCTATTTCTGTGTCTAGGAGAAGAAACTGATGTTTGATTTTTTTATTTACAACTAAGGCAGGGCTCAGACTCCTTGAAGTTACATGTTAACTTGTAGATATGGGTCCAACATGTATCTATTTATAGAGATACAAACGATTTCTGTCCTTCAGATGCTTTTATTTCCCAGTGGAACAAGAATTAGATTTGTCTCTAATTTAAAAAAAAACTTAATTTGTTGTGCCTCTCCCTGTGGGTTATATTAACCCCACTTCCTCAGCTGCTCTTGGAATCAGTGCTTCCATCTCCCTGATGCCCTTGTGGGTTAATCATTTAAATAAGATCATTGACAGGTGTTCATTCTATTTTGTAAGAGAATCATGGTTTTTCGTATTTTCAGAAATTACACTTCGACAGCTCTATATTCCAAGCTCTTCCCACATATCATACAACCGAAGTCACTCTTTGTTCCTCAGTCTGCTGACCAAGATCACGCTCTGAGTTCTCCTTGTGCATTGATGTTCATGCATTTTAGGCACATCCGTTAATTTCGGTTTTGTTGCTCCTTCTATCCCGTCCAGTCTTTAAACTTGTATTTGGCATTTTTAAAAAATAGATGATATATTCACTTGGTTCAAATTCAAAAAGTTCAAAAAGGTGTATAGGAAGGATCTTACCTCCTACCATTATCCCAGACACCCATTTTTCCTCCCCAACCCCTACAACATCCAGTGTTATTTTCTACGTATATTGCCAAATATGTTTATATATTTTTTGGAAGTTTTTCAGTAAGTGGCAGAATGTGCTACACAATGCCCTATACTTGCTTTTTTTTCATTCAATGATATATCTTGAAGATTATCCAATTTTAGTGCATAAAGAGCTCCCTCATTGTTTATGGCTATATATTATTCCACTGGATATATTTATGATCATTTATTTTACCATTCTCCTATTAATAGATACCTAGGTTGTTTCCAATTGTTTGAAAGAACAGGCAATGTTTGGGGCATCTGGGTGGCTTAGTCAGTGAAGCATGATCCTGGGGTCCTAGGGTCCAGCCCCACATCAGGCTCCCTGCTCAGTGGGAAGCCTGCTTCTCCCTCTCCCTTTCCCTCAGCTTGTGTTCCCTCTCTTGCTGTCTCTCTCTCTGTCAAATAAATAAATAAAATCTTAAAAAAAAAAAGAACAGGCAACAATGCATTAAATAACTATGTCCATATACCATTTTGTACATCTATAAAGTCCAAGAAGTGAAATTCGTTGTTCAAAGGACATATAAATTTATGATTTTTAAAGTTTTTGAGGACTTACTCTGCATAAAAATTGTATGAGTTTCTACTCCTGCCATCAATATATGGGAGCCCTGGGCAATACTACAGCAGTGTGTTGTGACGTTTTTGAACTTTGCAAAGGGGCATATTATCTTATAGTAATTTTCACTTGTATTTTTTTTATTAATAATGAGTTGAAACATTTTGTTCATGTGTTTCTTTTGGGGGGGGGACTGCCCAATTTTTCTATTGGTTTGTTAATCTAACATATAAGTTGCAAATATTGTTTTCCCCTAGGTTGTCTTTTCTTCAAACTCTATTCGTTAGAAAGGTCTTTCCCAAACGAGGTTACAAGAGAACTCTCCTAGATTTCTTTCTGTAGGTTTATGGTCCCATGTTTCACATATAAATCTTTGATTCATTGAGAACTTCTTTTTTTTTTTAAGGTTTTACTTATTTATTTATCAGAGAGAGAGAGAGAGAGATAGCACACAACCAGAGGGAGCAGCAGTCAGAGGGAGAAGCAGGTTTCCTGCTGAGCAGGGAGCCCAGCGTGGGACTTAGGAACCCAGGACACTGGGATCATGACCTGAGGCAGATGCTTAACTGGCTGAGCCACCCACGAGTCCTGGCAATTTATTCTGTTGTTAGGTATAAAGTATGATTCCAGCTTTATTTCTTCTGCAAATGGTTACTTTATTGTTCCTAAGCCATCTATCAAAAAATCTGTAGATAATCTGCTAATTAGAGATCCCAACTTTATACACAAATTTGCCTTATGTATTTGCACTTATTTTTTATTTCCTCACGTAGTTCATGATCTGTCTATTCATTGTATGAGCACTGCATGATTTATGTGAATGTAGTTTCAGAATGTATTTAATGTCTGCCAAGACTTGCGCGCTCCTCATTTTTAAAAAACATTTCCAGGATATTCTTGCATGTTTCTTTCCCCACATCAGCTCTAGAGTCAAGTTTGTTTTAAAATATCTTGGTATTTCATTGACAGTGCATTAAATTTACAGATATGGGGAGTGGGAAACTGGTTTCTTAATCGTGCTCTCTTGTCTGGCTATCAGAGAACATGGTAAACCTCGTCAGGGAAATACAAAACAAAACCACAGTGAGATACCACCTCACACCTGTCAGAATGGTTAAAATTAACAACTCAGGAAACAATAGATATTGGTGAGGATGCGGAGAAAGGGGAACCCTCTTACACTGCTGGTAGGAATGCAAGCTGGTGCAGCCACTCTGGAAAATAGTATGGAGGTGCCTCAAAAGGGTAAAAATAGAGCTACCCTTCGATCCAGCAATAGCACTACTGGGTATTTACCCAAAGGATACAAACATAGTGATTCGAAGGAGCACGTGCACCCGAATCTTTATAGCAGCAACGTCCACAATAGCCAAACTATGGAAAGAGCCCAGGTGTCCATTGACGGATAAATGAATAAACAAGAAGTGGTATCGATATATAATGGCAAAATTACTCAGCCATCAAAAGCATGAAATCTTGCCCTTTGCACGACATGAATGGAACTAGAGGGTATTATGTTAAGTGAAATAAGCCAAACAGAAAAAGACAAATAAGATTTCGCTCACATGTGGAATTTAAGAAACAAAACAGGATCATAGGGGAAGGGAAGGAAAAATAAAAGAAGACGAAAATAGAGAGGGAGGCAAACCATAAGAGACATCGAACTCGGGGGATCAAACTGAGGGTTGCTGGAGAGGAGGTAGGTAGGGGGATGGGGTAACTAGGGGATGAGTATGAAGAAGGCACTTGGTGGAATGAGCACTGGGTGTTAGAGGCCACATGAATCACTAAACTGTAACCCAAAACTGAATCACTAAACTGAAACAAGCTAACTAACTAACTAACTAACTAACTAAAGCAAGCAAGAAAAAGAAAGAAGGAAAGATAGATAGATGGTAAGTCTCTACACTTAGGTTTTCCATTCAGTTTAGTTTTGGTATTTTAATGTTTTATTTATCTTGCATAATTCTTAAATTTACTTACAGGTATTGCTGTGTTTTTAAAAATTGTTATAAAACAGGTTTTTTTGTTTTATTATATCTTGCTTGTTACTCATGTGTATGAAAGTTACTGACACCTACATATAACATGGGCTCGAGCTGGATTACTGAATTTCCTTAACCCCAATGCCCACAGAGTTGAGGTAAGGGATGGGTGCCTGAGTGACCTTCCAAGTGCCTTCTCAGGAGCTGGTTCTTCTTAGGGTAGAGTGACAGTTGGTACCAAAGGAGAAACAAAGGGTTGATTTCATTGATCTTTCCAAGATGAAGTAGATTGTTAATAATTTCTTGCCAGATCGGTTCATTCTCAGGCAATTTCTTTTTTTAATGATGCTTAAAATATTGCATATCTCCCTTGGGCCCCCAACACCACCCCCATGCTACTAACACACACACACACACACATACACGCACACGCCCGCGCACACCCACACCCTGTCACCTTCTGGCATTCAGCCACTTCCCAGGTAAAATGCCCCTGTGCTTAGTAACATATTTTACTAGAAACCATGGGTTCCCCTTGAATCATTCTGCTTTGCGTATTTTAACTACTATTTAAAGTGATTTCTCAGGGGCGGCTTCCTGCTCAGCGGGGAGTCTGCTTCTCCCTCTCCCTCCGCTGGCTGCTCCCCCTGCTTGCGCTCACTCCCTCCATCAAATAAATAAATAAAATCTTAAGAAAAAGAAAATAAAGTGATTTCTCTACACTGAGCACCTCTTCGCAGAAACCTCAGGAGTTACCGTTATCCTCTTAGGCTTTAAGGCTTTATTTCAACTCTGGTCTTTATTTCTTCGTTTGCTTTATTCTAGCTTTATTGAGAAATTATTGACATATAACAAAATGTTATGTTTAAGGTATACAATGTGAGGATTGCGTGTATATATTGCAAAATGATTGCCACAGTACGGTTAGTTAACACCTCCGTCTCCTCAGAAATTAGTGTGTGTGTGTGTGTGTGTGTGTGTGGGTGGGTGGGTGTGTGGGTGTTGACATCTCCCCATTCCCCAGCCCATCCCCTACCCCCACCCCCACCCCCTGCCCCAGCAACCCGCCCATCTCCTCCAGTTCTTCCAGTTTGACTTCTTTGAAAAAGATCTTCCAGTGCCAGGCTGAGGGCTTCCAAAGGGCCTGTGGAGACCTGCCTGGGTAAGAAAGCTCCAAAGCGATGATGTTCCCTTTGTCTTAAAACAGAATTCTGAGATAATAGTAATTCTCTGGGGAGTGACCAGGCAAGGCAGTTAACCCACACCCAGTCAGGGATTCAGCCTCCACTGAACTGCAAGTGGGGTGTAAAGAAGTGGGGAGACAAAGGCCACTACACATTATTGATGTGATTATTGTGACTATTCACACGGGTTATTTCAGGGGGACAGAAAGAGTTAATGCAGCTCTCTCTGAGATCAGGCGGGTTTGTGGGGTTTTTTTTTTTCTTCTTCTAACAATATTAGTGATGACTCTAAAGTTTCCAGAAAGTTTGCTATGCCAGTTTTATGATCTCAATGTGACATCCTTGGAATTGGGCTCAAATTCTAAAGGGGTAAAAGAAGTTCTAGCATTTGACCTAAATACCCATAGAATGACCTCTCGCTGGCAATATCTAACACCTCCCAATGAAAACATATGAGCTCACTGGGATTGCTAGAAAAGGCCACAGCAGTTCTTCACACTCCTTTTGCCAGCAAGATAACACTTCAATTTGGGTCTCTGACTTTTTCTCGCCCTAGAGGTGGAGGGAGGGGTACTCGTGGGGCTGAGGGGCGTCCTTGCTGTCTGCTTCTCCGGTGGGTACCAGCCAGAGAAAACACCAGGGTCGATTGAGTCCCTGTTTTTGTTGTTGTTGTTGTTTGTTTGTTTTGGTGCAAAATGGTGGTTTATTAGAACATGGGTAGAGGACCCGTAGGCAGAAAGAGCTGGTGCCCCTCCCTGTTGGTTTTTTTTTTTTTTTTTCCCCAAGGCCTCTTGAGAATCTGGGGTTCACATCGCAGCATCAGGGAGCAAAACCGGACGCAGGGTTTCAAGGTAACTTTGCCCGTCACTTTGTCTCCTATCTTCCTCTCTGTTAAAAGTCTAGCAAAAACGGTCCAAGATTGAAAGCTCAAGGAAAACTCCCTTAAGTCGGTGAGCGGATCTTCTCCAGCTTGAATCTTGTTAGGTCCTGGATACGGAGTTTGGGGGTCTTCTGGACGGTTTCTTGCACCCTAGTGCTGTGGGGGAGGGGGGCAGAGCCCGCGGAGGGGGGGCTACCTGTCCGTCAGCTGCCGGCTGCAGAGAAACCACGCCCCCCGCTGGCCTGGCCCCTCCCCCCTCCCGGAGCTGTACCCACCTTCACCTCCGCCGGCCCGCAGAGGATTTCTGGCCCCCTTGTGTTTTCTGGGTTTATTTGCCTCCGTGCTCTGAGACTTCCAAGTCACGCCTTTCTGGTTACCCTCTTCCTGAGCAAAACGTTAGAATCTAAGGAAGGAAGAAAGCCAGCTGGAGCCGTGTCGGTTCAGCAGTGCCACTGGCCTTGGTCACGGGCTCCCCGCTCTTGCTGCCTCTCAGACGCACCTTCGGCGGCGTGGGGCTCTGCGCCTTCCTGGCTGCTCCTGGGCATCAGCCCGTTGACCCATTTCCTCCTTGGCCGCCTGCGGGCCCATCCTCTGTCCTCGTTGCCCGCTCTGTCCTCCAGCCCGTTCCTGGGTGACTGGACCTGCCGACCTTGGCCCTTGAAATTGGATCCACGATGCTCTTCTGGGCGCCCGGAGGATACGCGAGGAGAGCCCAGGAAGTGTGGGTGCCCGCGCACAAGGACCGCGAGGCCCAGAGGCTCTGACCTCGGCTGGGTCAGTCCTCTATTGGAAAGAGCGAACTCAGTTGGGGCTTCCGTCTCTGAAGGAAACTTACGAAGACTTTAAAGAAAGCCCAAAAGAGGGAAGAAGAATTCGATGGAGAGCTTATGAAGCGGCCTCTAGGTCGGGGTGCTAACAACGGGACATACTTCAGCGAGAAGTAGCAGCCTGGAGGAGAGCTGACAGTTTCCCTCCCCGGCCTTCTCCACGCGCGCAGGTGCTTTCAGCTCATGTCCTGATTCTCACTTGTAGGTATACACAGGTGCTCTTGAAATGCACTTGGGCCTCCCGCTGTGCTGGACAGAATCTGGTCCTAGGAAAAGGGAGCCTTGGGTTCTAACCCAAGCCATGAGTTTTTTTTTTTTTTTTAATTAATTTTTTAAAAAGTAATCTCTCTGCCAAAGGTGGGGCTTGAACTCATGATCCCAAGATCAAGAGTTGCATGTTCTACAGGCTGAGCCAGCCAGGCACTCCCCCATCAATTTATTTTTGACCTTGAATAAATGCCTCAACAAATGCCTCAACTTCATTTCTTTAGGAAATTGCCCTCCCTATCTCTTCAGATACTGTGAAAAATCCCTGTGTCTCTGTCTGTCTGAATGTGTATATACATATATGTAAATACACACATACAATAAATACAGACACCTTTTAAACTTCTACAGTATATAGTTACCGTTTATTGAGCACCTATACAGACCAGAAAATGTGTTAAGTCTTTTATATATATTACCTTGTCGATCCTCCCAATGTTCTGGCAAGGCAAGTGATAGCCAGCATCCCCCCTCCACCACCATCCTGCAGAGGAGGGACCGGAGGTCTAGGGAGGCAAAACCCTCTACTCAAGCTCGCAGAGAATGTGACTTATGCATGCAGCGAGCACTGTGCCCTGCACCGTAGGCCCTGGGTAGTGATCATTTCAGTGGCAATTGAAACTGGGATCTGTCTTGTAACAAGGTGGGTGGTGGAGAAGGATTGGGGTGGGAGGGAGGACCTGGGGGTAGTGTCCTCCCAATGTGCTGTGGGAGCTCCTACTAATCTGTTGACTATTGAGATTCTCACATGTGCCAAGTTCATTTATAAATATGATTATGATGTAGGTGATATTTCCCAAAGTGAAAATCTGCTAAAGGGGAAAAATATCTGCTAAGAGAGGACTATGTTAAGGCAGCACATAGCAGCCAACACCGTGGGTCAGAGGTCCCACGAGGCCTTCACTGATTGATGCAGAGATGGCACCAATGAGACCTGGAAAGTAGGGGAACTCTTCCAAGGGCTTGGTGTCCTCCTTAGGACTGATTTTTCATCCAGCATCCACAAATGTTTCCATCTCCGCTCCTCGTCCTGCCTCTTCTTCCACTCCATGCCCCAGCAAATAAACTTTGCTGTGTTCCAAGTACATGCCCCAGGCTTTCCCACTTTTCTGCTCTTGCTCAAATTCTTTGCTCCATCTGGAATGCCCTTCTGTCTCCTTCTTTGCCAAATTTCTAAGTATTACTGATTCTCAAAGCCTGTACAAAGTCCTTTTTTCTCCATGAAGTCATCTCTAGCTGTTCAGCTGGAAATGGTCAGAGCACATTCTCTTATTTCTTTTTGGTGAAACATTCCTTCTTTCTTCTTGTAGACCTATGTTTTCTGAAGGCTAAGCTCCTCTCTGTTTCATCTTTGCATTCTCGGTCTGTAACACGTGACTTTGAATGTAATCGCCATTTATTTATTTAGTGAATGAATGAATGAATGAACGAGTGCACAAATCCTGACAGAATGTCAGATTGTGTGCGGCGTTAAGTTGAAGATTGTTCCAGGGGTGTCTGGGTGGCTCTTGGTGAAATGTCAACTTTTGATTTTGGCTCTGGTCATGATCTTGGGGTCCTGGGATGAAGCTCCATTTTGGGTTCCATGTTGAAGGGGAATTCTGCTTGAGTATTCTTTCTCCCTTTCCCTCTGCGCCTCCCCCTGCTTGCTCTCTCTCTCTTTCTCTCTCTCTCAAATAAATAAATAAATAAATCTTTTAAAAGAACAAAAGAAAGGAAGGAAGGAAGGAAGGAAGAAGGAAAGAAAGATGTTCCAGGAGAAATATGTCTTTTCATTTACTAAGCACCTACTAGGTTCCAGGCCCTCTGCCAAGATTTACTACCAAATCCCTTCTGTTTTTGAGCGTACAGTCTCTAACAAACAAATAGGAACAAGAAAGAAAAGAGTTCACAGTCTCTAAGAGAAACACCTTAAACCAAAGTGGAAAATACCTACATTTTATGTGTTGGCTGAAGAGGGAATGAGTACCTGTGGAGAGATTGCAATTAGGAAAAAGAGTGCCAAGGTCTGGTGAAGAGGAGGAAAGAAGGAGTGACTGAAAAAAAGATGGGTTTTGGATATTGGTTGAGAATACAACTGGGCACCAGTCAGAACGCAAACCTCATGGTATGACCCCTCACGGTCATGAGGGATGTGTCTCATGGACCATCCATTCAGCCCAGAACATCTACTGAGAAAGAAGCTTGAGCTGGGGATCAGAGTTACAAACATTAAAACGGCATATTCTGGGGCGCCTGGGTGGCTCAGTGGGTTAAGCCTCTGCCTTCAGCTCAGGTCATGATCCCAGGGTCCTGGGATCGAGCCCCACATCGGGCTCTCTGCTCAGCGGGGAGCCTGCTTCCTCTCTCTCTCTGCCTGCTGCTCTGCCTACTTGTGATCTCTCTCTCTGTGTCAAATAAAGGAATAAAATTAAAAAAAATTTTTTTTTAATGGCGTATTCTCTGTACTTGAAGAGCTCACAGTCCAGGGGAGAGACAAGTGGTAGGTGCTATGATGAGGGGTCTACTGAAGCTTCTTTGGGATGCTCGAGGAGGAGACAAGAGGAACTTTTAATGTCTCTTGGTTGTCAGAGAGGTTTCGCAGAAGACGTAGCCCCCCAGCAAAGTCGGGAAGCCGCATGACATGAGGATTTGAAATACAAACTTTAAACTGATGAAATGGGACTGAGGATCTGGGATCCGATTTCCAATCTTATGTGAGACTGAGCCTCAGTTTCCTCCTCTGTACAATGGGTAAATTGTATTTATCGTGAAAATTCAATAAGAAAATCCCCAGGCCCAGACTGATTCTTCATGGAAGATACAAGTGAAAGTGCCTCCTGGTTCACTCACAGTTGATTTTTATTTGTTTCTTAACCCTGTAGCCCCAGAGGCTGGCATCCAATTAAAGGGCTGGCTGGCTAAGCAGATAACTTTTCTCTAAAGAATATCAAAGTTTGAGCTAAGTGATTTTGCAAGCAGCTGATCCCAGATTCCCAAATTGTCATTTACACAAAATGATAGTTTATAGATACATAAAGCAGCCTATACCTTGAAATAAAAAGGCTCATTTTCTAGCATGTTATTGGATGAGGGGGGAAGAGGGAATGAGGGTCTTTATCCAACTATGGGGACTCTGAATTTGGCAAGTTCGTTCTGTGTGGGGAGGATAAGGGACTCCTGAGAGCTCTCCTACCCTATGGCGTTGTTACTGAAAAGTGGATTTTGGGGGGGGGGGGGCTTTATTTTTTTCCTTTTTTAGAGCTCACCGACATCCAATTGCAATGAACTTGTCTGACGGTTTATTGCAGCTCTGACTCTGGGTTAGTGAGCAGTGGGCTATTAAAACTCAGAAGAGCTCGCATACATCTCTAATTTCTTCCCTCAGCAAACATGGCTTTGATAGAGTTTATGATAGCCACTATGTAAAATTATGCCCATATAAAATAGGATTGAAAGCAGCTAGAGATTAGAGATTATTAAAGCTGCTTCTCGAGCCAGGGAGCATTGTCTTTTCATTTAGTGGTGTTCTCCTGTTGCAAATTGAACATTTCATATTTCATTGCTATGAAGAAAGAGGGAAAACAGAACAGGAAGATAGGAAGAGAGAAATGACCAGAAAAGAAGGAGGACGGCGGGGTGGGAAAGATGGCAGGAAAGGGAGACAGACTGGGAGGGAGTGCTGAGTAGAGAGGGATGTAAAAACAGAAGCGTGTCGGGGGGGACCTTTGTAGAAAGTGGGTTTGGACCTCATAGTGGCTGGGATTTCTGAACAATGTTAAGCAGGACCAAGACATAAGACGTCTGTTCACACTCATTCACTTTGGGAAACCATTCTGGGAGAGCATTCAGGCATTGTTTGTAATGAACCCAGTCCATGCCATTGCATACACAGATGGTCCTCAACTTCGGATGGGGTTATGCCCCAATAAACCCACTGTAAGTTGAAAATACTGAAAACACATTTAGTACACTTAACCTACCCAACATCTGGCCCGTCCTAGACGTGCTCGGAACACCTACATTAGCCTGCGGCTGGGCAAAATTATCTCACACAAAGCCCAGTTTATAATAAAGTTTTGCATATCTCTCAGAACTGATTGAACACTGTACCAGAAGTGAGGAACAGCACAGTTGTACGGGTACAAAGTGTTGTCAGGGTATCAAGACCCTCCTGATCTCGGGTCACTAAGGGCTGCACCCCTCCAGCTGCCCACAACCACAAACACAGTATCAGACACATGTTGCCAGTCTGGGAGAAGAGCAAAATTCAAAATGCCAAGTACGGTTTCTACTGAATGAGGATCACTTTGGCACCGTTGTAGAGTCGAGAAGTCCTAAGTGGGACCGTGGTGAGTCTGGAACCATCTATACAGCCTGAACCAAACTTTCTCTCACTTTTTTGCAGTGACTAAATCTCAGCTCCCTGGGCAGATTTTGGGGTCCTCAGGCAAGGTCCAAGACCCCAGTTTTCAGTTGTCTTCCTTCTTAAGACCACTCACACACATTCAGACAGTGGGGTGATGGGGGGGGCACTTCAGCCTCAGCTGAAGGTAACTGTGGGGGCACCAGTGGCCAAAGGGGAGGTGGTCCAGGACTCTGTCTTCTGTAACCTCAAGCCACACCAACCCCCACCCCCAGGAACTCTGTCCTACAGCACCCAGCCTCCCTGGCACAGGGGGTGGGGGTTGGCTGGCACATTGGACAGATACTTTCCCATGGTTTCACCTTCCACCATTTCCTGCCAAACTACTCCCCTTATCTTCTTCCATATGTGAAAAGCATTTTCTCTTGGAAGCCCTACCAGAGGGGAGATTAGAATATTAATATAGATTATATTATAATAAATCTTTCTTAATAGATTTATTAATATAGAACATGAATAAATATTTTATAAGCTGTAAGTAGTTTACTTTTGATCGCACATGGATGTTCTTTTTTTAAAAAGATTTTGTTTATTTATTTGACAGAGAGAGAGAGAGAGAGAGGGAGTGAGCACAAGCAGGGGGAGCAGCAGGCAGAAGGAGAAGCAGGCTCCACACTGAGCAGGGAGCCCGATGCAGGGCTCGATCCCAGGACCCTGAGATCATGACCCAAACTGAAGGCAGATGCTTAACCGACTGAGCACCCAGGTGTGCTGCTATCTACACATTTTTACTGAATTTGTTTATATATGTGTGTACATGCTCCAATGAAATTTTGATAGTGGACACTGAAATTTGAATTTCATACAACTTTCATGTCATGAGATAGTCTCCATTGATTCTGCATTTCACTTTTTTCAATAGTTTAAAGAAATGAAAACCATCTTTGTCAGCCACAACAAAAATAAGTGGTGGGCAGGATTTGTCCCACAGCCTGAGTTTGCTGAACCCTGTATTAAATAATCTATTGTATTTATATTTCCTCCAAATACATCCTAAATATTTAGTTTATCTTCTACTGGAAGATCCAGCATTGGTTATTGCTTTCTTTCCCTTGTTGAGTTAATATTGTTTGTATAGCTCCAAACCCTATGCTACTTGAAAGGTAAGAGTTTAAAAGATTGAGACGAATCAACATCATGGCATATCAAGGAATTATCTCAATTTTCTGAATGACAGATGGGTGCTGTTTTGTGCCTATTGGATTTGTATTTGGCACTCTATCCATCTGGGAAGAGAGTTCTCCTCTTGTCCGGAGCTCATGCCTCCCCTCTGCTCCCCTGCGGCCCCTTCCGCCATATTGTGCCATCCCTTCTCTCCACCTCTCCTCAATGTTCTACTGCTCCTCCTTCCCTGTGTTCTTTCCTCAGCCTAGCTGATGCTTCTGTGTCTCTGAAGGACAAGAAGCCCACCCATCCTGGACCCAACCTCACCACGCCCTCCCCTTCTCCTCGCGCCCAAGCTTTGGAAGAGGAAGTCACAACTCACAGTTGGTTCCTCCTCAGTGCTTGGCTTCTCTGCTTTCATAACTGGGGATCCTACTCATCCTTGTTTTTACTTATTTATTCTGAAGCAAAAACTGGCTTATAGATTTTTCTTCTTCTCAGAAAAGCAGAATTTTCTCATTTAAAAGTTCAGACCCAAGGGGCACCTGGGTGGCTCAGTGGATTAAGCCTCTGCCTTCAGCTCAGGTCATGATCTCGGGGTCCTGGGATCGAGCCCCGCATCGGGCTCTCTGCTCTGCAGGGAGCCTGCTTCTCCCCTCCCCCTCTGCCTGCCTCTCTGCCTACTTGTGATCTCTCTCTCTCTCTGTCAAATAAATAAATAAAATCTTTAAAAAAAAAAAGTTCAGACCCAAGAAAAAATTCATACAATATATAAGGAAAATTAAAGAAGAAAATAACAACAGCCGATAACCACAGAACTAAGGAACAATTGCCATAGGCGTTGTGGGTACTTCACCAACCGCCATTTTCCTACATCTTCTGTCCTGGACAAAGCTTAGGGTCTACCTCATCCTGTATGCAACACAATGACATAACCAGAGTGGGTTAAGTAGGGATTCTCAAACTTTTTGGACCCCATTATACTCAAAGATTATTGAAAATCCCAGAGAGCTTTAGTTTTTGTAGGTTACATTTACCAATATTTACTGTATTTGATATTAAAACAAATTTTCAAAATATCTAGTAATTCCTTCAAAAATAAAAATCAATCTGTCACAGGTTAACATATAACATTTTCTATGACAAAATAATAAATACATTTCCCCAAAACTAAACTAAACAAAAATTATTTGGTGAGAAAGTGACATTGTTTTACTTTTTTTTTAAAAGTTAACTTTATTTTAAGTGGACTCCACATCCAACGTGAGGCTTGAACTCATGGCCCTGAGATTAAGAGTACCATGCTCTACCAACTGGGCCAGCCAGGAGTCCCCATTGTTTTACATTTTTGCAAATCTTTTTATTGACAGCAGGACTTTCATGTCTGTTTTTGCATTCAGTCTGTTGTGACATGTTATTTTGGTTAAATAATATATGAAGACAATGAATGAAGACATTCTAGGTGGTTAGAAAAAGGAAAAGTGTTTTAATTCCCTTTTTAGATAATTGTTGATATTCTGACTTGATACTACACCAAAACTCAAAAAAGTGATAGTTTCATATCTGTAAACTTTTTGTAGTCTCTGTACACTTGTGAGAGAGTGAGAATTATAAAAATGGCACAGAAGAATCTTGGCATTATCACAGACATAGTTGGACCTCATAGACCTGACAGGGGCTGGGGTCCCACAGGGAGCACACTTTGGGAACTGCTGGTCTGAATTGGGGAGACTATTCTCTTTCCCAGTGACTTAGGACAGATCTGTGACACAATTAAGACAAAAGAGAAATGAAGGGAACTTCTCAATCTATTTGGAAAAGTTTCCTCAGAGATAAAAGGGGTCCCCTAGGAGGATAGAGCTGGGTTGTCTCTGTGGGTCAGGGTTGTGATGTTGTGTTTGTCTTGGCTTTGCTACAGGAGCTGCCGGAGGGTGAGCGAGCAGACACCATTGAGCCACGACTGATCACACCTGAGTTACTTTGACCCAGGACTTAGTGTTCTGTGAAATTACTTTTACTTAGGAAGAAAGAAGGAAGGAAGGAAGAAGGGTGGGAAGGAGGAACCTACCTTTTGGATATCCTTCCAGACTTTTTCTAAATATTTGTACATAGAACTTGATATTAATTTCTCTATTCCTAGCACTTAGCTTGGTGTAACACGTGTTACATTTCAGTGGTTAATGAATGGTCCTTGAAGGAAAGAATAAATGAACGACTGACAATTTCCTCCCATTCTGTTCTTTGGGAGGATGAAGAAAAGCAGGTTGCTCTAAGAATGACAAGTTTCCTGGGTGCTGAGACATATCTAAACAGATATACCTACAAAGCAGGCTATTTTCTCTGTTTCTAGATATAGAACGCCCCCCCTTCCTAGCATTTTGTGTCCTGCAGGAAATCAGGCGTTAGCCTCACATAACCTGAAAAATTGGCAGTTTATGTTTCTATGGTTATCTATAGTTTACAAAGTGCTTTCATGATGATCTCGTTTAGTCCTCAAAAGTCGAGCTGTGGTGTAGTGCCTTTACTCCCTTTCTATGGGTGTGGAAAGTGGGACATGAGAGGCTAGTGAGTGGTTCCAAGTTACACAGCTAGGCAACAACGGAACCAGGACTAGAATGGTGGGTTTAGAGTTCTTGGGGGCTGAGCCCCAGGAAGCTCTGTCAAGGGCTTTGTCATCGTGGGGATTTTCCTGACCACTCTGGGGTGCAGAGGGCAGAGGGGCAGGGAAAACTGGCTTTTGTCCTTTATCCCAAGCCCACCCCCTGGGGAGCAGAGTGACCCATGATCTGTCTCTGTTGAATGGCACTAAAACGACAAGCCCTTGTTCTGAATGATTTTACCTGGAGGTGATCTCTTCCGCTAGACTGACTGAGACATTAGAAATGGACGAAATCCAGGACATTTCCCACCCGGAGCTCGATGGGAACTGGCAAGTGTCAGATTTGAAATTTCTCACTGCAACTCACAGGCTTCTGCTGACCTGGACTTGAACACTCCAACCTGGAAACAGTCCAGAATTAAATGTTGATAACTAGCTCAGGGGATATGCATAAAACAACTATACCTCCAGTGTGGGCAAGGGGTAAATCACCCAGCCAGGCTCCAAGACCTGCCTTCTAGAAGATCCTGGCCCTGCCGCGATTTTGTTTTGTGCCTCTACACGGATGGCCTATTCTCTCCAGAACTAAGGTTATGTATTTTTTTAAGTTCATTTATTTATTTAAGTTATGTATGTATGTATGTAATCTCTGCATCAAATGTGGGGCTCGAACTTACAACCCTGAGATCAAGAGTCAGATACTGAGGTCCCTGGGGGGCTCAGTTGGTTAAGTGTCTGACTTCAGCTCAGTTCATGATCTCAAGGTCCTGGGATTGAGCCCCATATTGAGCCTTGCATCGGGCACTTAGCAAGGAGTCTGCTTCTCCCTCTCCTTCTGCCCCTCCCCCAACTCATGCTCTCTCTCTCTCTCTCTCTCTCTCCCTCAAATAAATAAAATCTTTTAAAAAGAAAAAAAAAAAAGGGTTGTGTGCTTCACCAACTGAGCCAGCCAGGTGCCCCTGAGCTTATGTATTTTTTTTAAAAGTTAGTAAAAATTAGATGGTCTCGAGGAAAGTAACCTTTGAAAAGCTCAAGGTGTGTCTACATAACTTAAGTCCATTTCTTTAAAGAAAAAAGCTTATTCACATAACAAAAAAGGAATTGAGGGACACACATATATCAAAAAGTCTATAATCTCATAGATGAGATATATAGACGTTGCTGAAAACAAGTGATTGATACTGCTGCCTTAGTTCTTATGTAAGCCCTAGAGGACTTCATGCTTTGAAGGAATGGATGTGAATAAGCGTGCCCCGCCTGCAATCCTTCTGTGAGAGTCTGATGTAATGGAAAGAGGGCTGGAGTCCAACACGCCTGGTTTGAAATCCCAGCCCCATCACGGACCAGCTTTGTGACCTTGGGTGGGATCCCTGTTACTTCATCTGTAAAATGGGTACGTGGTGAGGAGTAAAGATCATTTCTGTGAGCTCTCTGGAGCGGCCCCGAGCTCACGGCAGGTGCCAGATGTGAGCTGCTCTCTGTAATACAGGGCAGTGTAAGGTAAGCACTACAGCGGAGCTATGAGGAAAGCAGAGAGAAATGGGATTATTTCATGTTTCAGGGCCAGACGCTTGGTGGGGGAGGGATAGTGTTTAAGTAGGGCCTTGAAAGAGGGTCCCCAAGCTGGATGGGTGGAGGTGGGAAAGGGGAAAAGCAAGACAAGGCAAGGAGGCAGGAAAATGCAATGAATGTACAGGCGTGTTCATCTGGGCAATTCACTGGACAGGTGAACTGGGGCCAGGTAGTTGAGGGTTTGAAGTGACAGAAAAAACATCAGAACTTTATCTCATGGAAAATGGGAAGCCGTCGGAGGTGCTGAGCAGAGTGACAGCTTTAATAAGCCTACACTTCTATCGGGCAAGTCGTGGAAGAAGTCACTAGTAGCTATAATCCAGAGAAAAGCAGGTACACACTCCAGAGATGGACTTCGAAGCAGATATCACCAAATCCTTCTATACAGATCCCACAGGGTGACGGCTGATGCACTCTGTGACACCAGTCTATGATAAGTCTCGGGAGAGGGAGACCGGGGTCATCTTGGGTAAGGTGGGCAAAGACGAGAGGACTTGGGATAGATCTGGAGAAGGACGAATTCATGGAAGGATTTCTAATTCTCACTGCTGTGGAGTTTAAATGGGTTAGTCATGTAAGATCTTGTGTGTGGACCTACAGCTGGAGTCTTCAGGGACCTGGGGTGACAAGGCCACTTTATTTTAATGAAAAAGTAGCATGTTCGTTAGGTCTGAGTAACACTGATGTCGGATAACTGTCCCTGAGCACAGGAAAAGAAGGATGAGAAAGGAGAGGAAAAGAAAGGAATCGGGAAAGAGGAAAGAGAAGGAGAGAAGAGGGGAAGAGGCTGGAGAGAAGACAGAAAGGAAGAAAGCAGGTAAGGTCACGGATAGGGAGGCGTTCCGCTTCCGGGGGCCATGGACAGCCTGGGCCATGGACAGCCTGGGCCCTGGCGTCCTGCCCTGGCTCAAGTCAGCCATTTGAGCTGGCCGAGAGGAGGCAGGAGCCTGGAAGACTGTAGAGTCAGCTGCATCTTTTTGGCTGTAAATAATCAAATGGAAAAATGTTGGATGAGACTCCCCTGGCTCAGTCTGGAGGGAGGAGGTCTATTCATCAATCCGAGCTTTTTCACTTCTGGGGATTGTCACCCATGTCAGATCCATCTGGACATTTCTGCCTATTTTTTTTTTTTTCCAAAAGCCTTTGCCAGGAAGAATATTTAACATATTTAGATGTAAGAAACTAGGACATAGAGGGAAGAAATGGGGTATTAGCATCAGTTTCTCCCTTTTTTCACAAAGCCCAAGTGTTCTGATGGGATCATTAGGTCCATTAAATAATTTGTTTTTCATTCATTCATTCATTCATTCATTCAACAACAATTTTTTTTAAATGTATTTATTTTAGAGGGAGATCACAAGTGGGAGGAGGGACAAAGGGAGAGAATCTCAAGCAAATTCCCCCCATCCATGGAGCTAATCCAGGGCCCGACACGGGGCTAGATCCCAGGACCCTGAGATCATGACCTGAGCCAAAATTGAGAATTGGATGCTTAAGCGACTAAACCACCCAGGCACCCTTATTCAACAACTATTTAACAAGGGCTTTGTGCAAACCAGGCAGACTGTTATTGGTTGGGCGTCCAGCAGGACCACCTATGCCATTAAGATGAGATCACACACTGATCGGAAGAACAACAGATATTGCAAGATTTTTCCCTAGTTTTGCTGCTAGTAACAAAACAAAACACAACACAACACAGAGCTCATTCACCCTCATGAGTCCCACCTTGCAGCCTCTCTCTCTACCAGTCTGCCTTTCCCCGTTTTCTCCTCCTACTGCTTGTTACTCTCTGCACTTAACAGGACTTCTGCTTGAAAGTCACTGCTGGGTTAAACAAGCCCACTCCTTTAGCCGTCAGCCGTAAATCACAATTTCCTTTTTTGGTTCCGTCCACTTCCTGGCTTTACCACTGGCTCGTTTCTAATGGCTGCCACTGATTAAGTCCTTCCCAGAGGTGGTGCCTTTTCTTTATTCATTTCCTTATCTTTGGGCCTCATGACAAAATCTTGAAAGAAAGGGAGACTCCTTCCTTGCCTAGAACAGAGCCAGGGTCGGGCTTTGAACCTTCATGGGTCCGACCTTCAAGAGAGGACTCCTTCCCTGACAGGATGTGGCCTCTCCTGGCCTCCACCTGAGAGTTATTTCCCTCCCCCGCTCCCCACTCTTGTCCTCTCCAAGGACCAGAGAATTTCAATCAAGAGACCGTGCCCCTTGATTCTCTCTCTATTAATAAATGTTTGATTGATTCTAAATGAGCTGTCACTAGGCCTTGGAGTTAGGATCACAAGCAGCTCCATAAACAGATTGTAAAGTGATGGCCATGTGACCCACGCTTTACTGTGACAACAGCTGAGGAGGAAGAATATTTAATTATGGAGGGGGGGTTAGGGGGTGGGAGGAGAGGAACCTGGGCAGAGGAGCAGGGCTGGGCAGTTCTGCCATATCAATACTGCAGGATCAGGAAGCCAGACTTTATTCTGTTTCTCCAGGTCCTTTTTTATTTTTTAAATAAAACCTTAGCCCCAACTCCTCGTGGTATTGAGAAAGAACACTAGTTTCGTTTCCCTGGTTTTCTTCAGAAATGGGAATGATAAAGTGTGAACTCCTATCACCTATGAAAACTTGTTGCCTGAGGATCTTGGCTCAGATCTGTAAGCACAAGGGCCTGAAACACTTTTTCTGATGATTATCTTAAGGGTGCTTCCTTGAATTAAATTTCTGAAGCTTACTCACCACGGCATCTTGCCTGTGTGGGGTAGTCTCTACGTGCCACAGGGGAGAGGTCGACTCAGCTTTCCTAGGAAGGCAGCATGAGGGCACGGTGGCCCCCACAGGATAGACAGAGGAATTCTTCTACTTACTAGTTGGGTCAAAGCATTTAATCTCTTCAAAGCTTTGCTTGCCTCACCTTGAAGTGATGCTGATAATGTTAGCTACCCCCACAGCCTTCTGGTAAGTGTAAGAACAAAGCTAGAGCACCCAGCGACCGCCAGCCCCCGGGGCACCTCGGTGTGAATCAGGAAAAGGGCTACTCTCTTGGCAGAGACATCTTTCAGGAACACAGCCCATTGAGGTGAGGAATGAAAAGCAGGTGCCCCTCCCGTGGGTGAACACAGCCCTGTGAGAGGGGGGAAGGCGGGTGAGGGGTATCACAGGTTGACCTCAGCTCCCACTCGTGCTCTGGGCTGGGCACCCTCCACAGAACCCAACCCCTAAATGTAGCCAGCAAATCTATCTCCTGGCACCTTTTAGTTAGGATATGTGAGCTGTGATTAGTATCATTTACCACATTTCCTCCCTCAGATTTGTTAACTGTTGTCAATATTATTTACTTATTATTTAATATTATTCATCAGTCCCTGGCGAAATAGCACAGTCTAAGAAGACCTAAGACTTCTCATAAAAGGAACAAGAACCTGTTTGTATTCAGTTTCTGAGATGATTGCTGCCTTGGTGCTAAATTCTTCAGGGCTGGTTTGGGGATGGGTGGGGCTGTGTTGCTACAAGGGGCTGGGGTCAATGAAACCTCCCTCTGGGGCCATGTTTTTGAACGCCCCACATCTACTGGGAGAGCAAATGTGGATCAAGAACTTGAGGTCTGTGGTCAGAAAAACTGGCTTCCACCTCTAATTCCTCGTGTTTGCCCTGAGACCAAGGGACAGGCCTCCCACATTCTTAGTTTCCCCATTTAAAAATCTGGGCTATGATCTCTCTCCTATGTATGTTACAGGGCTTTGAGGCTTCTGAGATCATTTATGAAAAGGCGCTGATTTCTACAAGACACGATAAACGATGGAGATCGTCATTTCTCTTCTCCATGTATTTGTACATTTGCAGAGGCAAGGAAGCAGGCTTTTGTCTTGCCTTACCTTTTCTTTTCCAGTTTAATATCCAGTTTAATAGCCTTCTGTATGGATGCGGGCCCAGCTGGGTATCAAGCTCTCGAACATCACTAGTTGATTCTAGATGGACCCAGACGGTCAAGGCACCTTGAGCTTGTCCCCTTAGCCTTGAAGATAATGCTCACCTGCCTCTGATGGTGTATCCTGGAGAACCTTTGCCATTGGCTAGTGGAGACCATATTTGCATTTCCTGTTCTGCCCAAAGAGTCATACTTGTTGCAGCCTACGGTTCATTTGTCGTATCTAACATCTAGATTGGATGCGAATTCCCAAAAACAACCTTAGGGGAAACATTCACCTGAACTCTCAAACCCTCTTCCCGCTTCTGCACCCCAATATACTCATGTGTTCACAAAGCTGGACCATCACCACCAAGCCCTCCAGGAAAAATAACAATTGAATTACAAAGAGTGGGAATGGAATAGCTCATCTCCATAAAGTCTGACTGCGTCCAACACCAAGACGCCAAGAATCGATGACTTCATCTTTTTTTTTCCTGAAACAACTCCTCAACTGTATGACTGGGCACGGCTCCCCTGGGAAAGTAAATAAATCAGGAAGACAGCGGTGCCTGGGAGACGCTCAGATTTAGAGAATTCAGGATAGCTCCAACTTGGACTTGTCCTTCTTTTCCTTAATGGATGTTCTCTTTGTTTTCCATGGATTTTGTGCTGGATCTTTCAGTTTTCCTGGAACAGCAGGAAAAGTAAGAGGTGATTTTGTATTTTTAGAGGAAAATGGAAACCTGCCGAAAGATCAGCAATTTGCCTTCAGCTCAGGTCATGACCTCAGGGTCATGAGCATCAGGCTCTCTGCTCAGCGAGGAGCCTGCTTCCTCCTCTCTCTCTACCTGCCTCTCTGCCGACTTGTGATCTCTCTCTCTGTGTCAAATAAATAAATAAAATCTTTTAAAAAGAAAAGAAAGAAAAAGAAAAGACAAGTTCAGGACACCTGGGTGGCTCAGTTGGTGAAGTGTCTGCCTTTGGCTCAGGTCATGGTCCCAGAGTGCTGGGATTGAGTCTCCCACAGGGCTCCTTGCTCGGCGGGGGGAGCCTGCTTCTCCCTCCGCCTGCTGCTCCCCCTGTTCCTGCTCTCTCTCCCTCTGAGAAATAAATAAATCTTCTAAGACCTGCATCTGGCATTTTTTCTCATGAATTAGAATTAGCTCCCAGGAAGCACAATGATGATCAGAGATGTTGAGTTAAACTTCAGTTCTGGAATAGAAGAACTGCTAACCATCTTTCTTAGCCCTGCTGATAGAAGAGCGTCGCCATCGGAATGCTCGTGCTGGATAGCCACATATGTATCGGGAATGTGATAATGAATTGCTCTTTTTCACAAGAGGCTAGAAAAAGAAATAACACACTAGGAAGAAGATTTTAAGTCAGAGGGAAACTGGAAGAAAGCTTTGGACACAAGTGGTCTGCCGTACAAGATGGCCTGTGATTCCTGCCTCTTGGGCTGTATTTTTGTTTCTCTGTTCTTTTGAACGTCATTATATGGACAACACTCAGCTTGCTGAGCCAGCAGGAGTGCCCAGAGCGAGCTTTACCCTGCACGGGAGTGGCTCCCAGAAGCCGCCCTGTTGAGCCCCACCTGGCTCCGGGCGGTCCAAGACCACACTTTCCCAGGGAAAGCATTTGTGTACCCAGGGGGTCTGAGCTGGGTTTACCCCCGGAACTATGTTAGAGAAAAGACTGCTGGGCTGCAGGGGGACTTTGGGTATTGGCTCACTGAACTTCTTTGCATCTGTCTCTGGACCAGTGTTTCTTAACTGGGAGTGATTTTGCCCCCTAGAGGACATTTGGCAGCCTGGAAACATTTTAGTTGTCACCATTGGGATTACTACTGGCCTCTAGTGGGTAGAGACCATGCACGCTGCTCAACATCCTGCGAGGCCAGAACAGTCAGTCCCCTACCAGCATGGTGGGGCCCAAACGGTCAATAGTGTCCAGGCTGAGAAACCCAGTCCCGGACCAAGGGGAGAATCCTATATTCTTTTCCAAAGCAAACCAAGTATGGAAGGATTACAGTATAGTTTAGACCACACTGGCTTTAGTCTTATGAAAGAGGACCTACCTACTTCTATTATATATATTATATATAATATACATATAATATTATGTATGTAATAGTGTATATATGTAATATTATATGTGTATTATATATAATACATATAATATTCTATTATATTCTATAATAATACTGCTGTATAACAACCACCAAACCTTAGTAACATACAGCAATGAACTTGGACTTGTACTCATGAAGCTGGAGTCACCTGGGCAGCTCTGCTCCCCAGGGCCAGATCTTGACTGAGCTCACTCAGGTCTCTGTAGTTAACTGGTGGTTTGGTGGGAGCTAGCTGGTCTCTGTGGGTTCACTCTTCTGTGTAATGGTTTGCGGACTGGTGGCTGGGGTGACAAAGGTGACTGGAGATTGGTATGTCAGCTTCTAGGGGGACAGCCCAGGCTTTTCACAGCTTTTGTTGGGGGCACAGTTCAAGAGAGAGAGAGAGAAAAACATGAGAGGCCCTCAAGGCTACGGCTGGGAACTGACCCGTCATTCCCACTGCACGCTATTGGCCAAAGCAAGGCACAGGATTCAAGGTAGGGAGAGACAGACAACGTTTTCATGAGAAGAGCTGCAAAGGCAGTTGCAAGGGACAAGGATATAGGGAAGAATGAGGAAGGGTGGGCGTTTCTACCATCAATCTACCGTATGCTGCTTCTCCAATTCTAATGTACACTTTGGCTGCAATGTTCATTTGAACAGTACCTTCTCCAGGAATGTTTACCTAATCTCTCCTTTGTCCTCCCGTGTGAATTCTGGGCTGACAACCTTCATCCAGTCCCCACACTATGCCCCAATCCTGGGCCTCCCCACTGGCTGGCCCCCTGATTGCAAGCCGTTTTGTAACCTCCACCTTCCAGGAACCATGAATGAATATGTAGTTTCCTTTCTCTGTATGTTCCTAAATGGTTTCTACATCTGGCCGCAGAACATTGAGTTAAAGAGCTCAACTTAACAATTGAGTTAAAGGGAGAGTGTGTCGGTTCAAATCCTACCTCTGCCTCGTAGAAGTCAAGTCAAGTAAGCTAGCACATCTCCCTATTTCTCTGTACCATAAGGATAATAAGATAAAAATAGCACATTCTCCAGAAGCTGGCGAGGGCAAAATGAAGTAATAAAAGGAAAAGTACTGAAAAGAGCGGCTGGCACATAGTCCTCTTCAGAAATGATACCTTTTGTTGTTAGGGGCGCCTCTTTCACCATTTCAAACCAGCCCTTAGTTTACAGAGAGCTATGACTTCATTCATTATTAATTCATTTCTTCCATGGAGACGCGTTCTCTTGTGTTTCTCCTCATCTAGTAAGAGAACATCACACATCGAGGGCCACCTGACTCCTCAGTGGCTGAATTCCTGTTGTCTCTCTGGCTGGTTCTGCCTGCCTGCTGGAAGAGCTCATCGTTTCCTTCTCCTGAGGTCACCAGAGCTGAGAAAGTCAACTCGCCACCAGGGAGACACTGAGCTCCCAGGGGGAAAGGAGCCCAACGCGTCCTTTACCTACAGCCTGACTCATCGAGGAGAGGAGACGTTGGCTGGGCTGTCGGATTTCTACAGGGAGAGGAGACGTTGGCTGGGCTGTCGGATTTCTACAGATCGCAGGGATAATGAAGAGAATTGTGTGGGAGGAGTTTTGAGGCAGCTCAGGAGCTGAATTCGGTGTTGCTGTAACATTTGGGGAACTGTTAAAAGAAGACACACGCAGATTTTAAACAGACTTTTAAATGGCGGCCTGAAACAGCTGCTTCTACCATGGGATGGGTTCGTGGGTTTTAGAGTCATAAAAAATTAGAAGATGCCTCGAGAATAATACACTGACTCAGTTCTGTGAGCCACAACAGCCCTCACAGGGTGACTGTGTCTATCGCTTTTAATATCCTGCAGGCTGGCCGGGTGTCTCTCACTTGGTGGGTCTCAGCAGAAATGGGACCTGGTAGGAGAGCAGTGTCTTTGGTTTCTCCCACTCGGCAAGCTGCCAAGCTGAATGGCTCTTGCCCAGACTTGAAATTGTTCTCCTTCATGAAGTCTTCAGGTTAAAACTGAACATTTCTGAAACACTCATAAGAGATTCCCAGTGTGAAGTGGAAACTAGATTGTGAAAGTAGATACTGGGGCACACCCGGCCCAACCTGAAGTTGCATTTTGATGGGGCCGCCTCAAGGGACTTACTGGAACTCTAACTCTACTGAACACCTGTGTTCATACTAATATTTTTCATCTTTTTTTTTTAAGATTATTTATTTATTTATTTGACAGACAGAGATCACAAGTAGGCAGAGAGGCAGGCAGAGAGAGAGGAAGGGAAGCAGGCTCCCCGCTGAGCAGAGAGCCCGATGCGGGGCTCGATCCCAGGACCCTGAGATCATGACCTGAGCCGAAGGCAGAGGCTTTAACCCACTGAGCTGCCCAGGGGCCCATATTTTTCATCTTTAAAATAAGCTTGTGTGATACAGTCAGAAGAATATAACTTAGCCCTGGTTGTACAGGTTTTTAAACTCCATTTAGAGGGGCACCCGGGTGGCTCAGTCAGTTAAGCGCCTGCCTTCAGCTCCGGTCATGATCCCAGAGTCCTGGGATCGAGTCCTGAATCTGGCTCCCTGCTCAGTGGGGAGTCTGCTTCTCCCTCTCCCTCCCACTCTGCCTCTCTTGTGCTCTCTCTCTATCAAATAAATAAATAAAATCTTAAAATCCATTTAGACATTTCCACAGCAGTTTGTCTTGCTCGCAAAGTAGGTATTTAGCTTTCTGAAGGCAAGGTCCTTGTGCTCAATCTGTCTTGTTACATCTACAATCCCTAACCCCAAGCTCAACACACATAGGACTTGATTCCCACCTGTCAGCTGTCACAAGCTGGTAGCCTAAATTTGTTTCATTCATTATTTTTGTTTTGCCTCAGTGCAGTGGTATAAAAAGCATTGGAATCAGGTAGCCATTACACATACCAACAGCGGAGCATGGATGTTCTATGCTAGACCATCTCATATGTTCCCATGGCCTTCATAAGGAAAGTGAGTCTCCGCCACTCACTGGCTTGGAATTTTCTTCCCACCGCTCATTCCCTGGGTCATCCTGCTTCTACTCTAAGATATGACTCTAGTTCCATCCTCCCCATAAGTCCTTCCTGACATGACCCCCACAGAGTCTCTCCCTCCCTGACCCCCACTGGCGTGGACCTTCCATGTACTTCATTATTCGGAAGCTGGTACATTATCCCGTGTTTTTGCTCTTCTCTGTAGATATTTGTCCTCTATTGCCAGTTGAGTTGGGGATCTTTTTCGAGCAGACCCTAATACCACGTTGCAGCCTGCCCTGTGACATCTTGTACAGAGCAGGTACTAAGTGTTATGTTGGTAGGCAAGTGAGAATGATGCTTTTGGAGATCGTCATTTATCATGGGCGCTTTCTTGGGAGGACTTAGCGAATCATCCAGCCATATTGCTCTTGTCCCGATCTCCTTTTAGCATTTGATTATAATCACGGATCTCTTTTGGCTTTTTATCCTTTATGATCATCCTCAAAGATCTCTTTTATCTTTTTATCCGTTTTGATAATCATCAAAGACATTATAAGCCTCTAAGCCACCTCCCAAACCTGATTCTTTCCTTTTATCCTCTCCAAAAGACTCCGTTTGTTTGTTAAGCATCTGTCTGCTTTCTCTTAAGCTAGCTAGATGTTTTCCTGAATTAGTTCAACTGTGGGAGACAGACTGTAACAAGAATGGTATTAGACACATCTGGTAGTGTCATGTTCCTGAACAGATCATTTTTCAGCACCTACTCTGTGCCTTGCCTGAGTAAACACTACGAGCAACTCATGACTCCTGCTGTAAGGAGCTTTTGGTCTAGTTGGAGAAATACTGTACACGTGCATGAAACACTTAGGAATTCAGTCCTGGGAAGAGGACTAAAGTATCAGTAAGTGCTTTGAATTCCAAGGAGGCTGATATCTCTGGAGAGTAAGGAGAAGGTTTCAGGAGGAGGCAGAGTTAATTCTGGGTCCTGAGCATGAGCAGAAATTATAGAGGAGAAACTGAGCGGGGCAGAGACACCGAGAGCAAGGGGACAATACGTAGTGGGAAGACTAGAAGTTCTGGAGCTGCGGATAACCCAAGCCTTACTCGGATGTCACAAGTCTCTGAATTTCATTCCTTATTTGAGAAAGACCTTGTGGCATTGTCGTGACGGTTAAATGAACAAAGTATGAACGTGTCTGGTTAGCGTCTGATACAATAGAGGATCAATAATTTCTTGTTAGCCTTATAGAATTGTCAAAAGTGACCAAAACAAGTCAGTGGAACTGGATATAGGACTAACTGGGACATAAGGGAGTCATGGGACAGGAGGAAGGAGACTCAGGCTCCTTGTGAAGTCACCTGTTGGAGGGCTTACACATCTGGATACGGATTTGGGTGTTAAGCAGTGGGTGGGAATGCAGAGGGCGGCCATGATGGCTTTTTAGCAGATTTTGTAAGTTCCTAATTTGGAAAGTACACAGGCTGAGGCACCGGAAGTAGTGGGTGGCAGGAGAGGGCTGAGTCTCCGACTCTGCTCATTATACTCATGTGAGCGAGGTTTTTGCCTCCGACGATTTGAGAAATACGTAAAAGCAAGACTTCTAAAATAAGAAACTCCCCGAATACTAAAATTCTGAAAACCAAAATAATCTAAATCTGAAATACTAAATTGAAAACACTGAAAATCCTGAGGACCCCCACAACACGACTCGGAGCCAATAATTCTGAGCAGTTCCTCCTTGAATCATTCAACTACGTTGTATTCCAGGAACCCGGCATGATAGTGATTCTCTAATCTTGCCAAGTTGGAAATCAACTATAGGCAAAAAGTAGAGATTCACAATGAAGCCTTTCTCTGGCTCATCAGCTCTTCAGTAAATAATAAATTTATATGTAGCTGTTCTGGGTGAGTGGTGTTTGCATGGGGGAACCTCCCAATACGTGTCGCCAGTACTGTTGTTGTTCTCAGAGGAACACTTCGTTGACGGCAAGCATTTTCCTGAACAGAAGTGAGTGGCTAAGCCACCACTGTGGCGAATGGAAGGGTGGTGAGGAGAGAAGTGAGAAAAGCATTTTGTAACTTATGTACATTCTGCTATTTTAATTTATTGCTTCCAATCCTAAATAATAACCAAAAGCTATGTTTGGAGACCAGAGGAAATGAACTATCTTCCGTTGCCATTTTTTAAGTTAGAAAAAAGCAGCCAAAAAAGGAAATCAAGAGGCAACGTAGGACTAAAAGCCTAATAACCAGGAGGCACATTTGAGTTGAAGTCCCTGATGAAAAAACTGCTAATTAGTCGGAGGAATCTAGCAGAGCTGTCAGAAGGCTTTTCACACCCAGCTGGTCAAAGGTCTTTCAGATAATTCTACAGCCAATAAGCATCTGCGATTCCCAATTTGGTCCTCTTTGTGGAGGGCCATGCCCCTCCTAACCTAAGAAGTAAATGGAAGCAGACTGAGAGGGTGCTTACCCAGCTGTGATATTGTTGTGTGACACTTGACATTGACTTTGAAAGGAGCTGGGCAGTCATCCTCTTGTGGGGGGGCGGTGGTTGCTGTGCAACAGATATCCACTTGACAAGTCTATAGGTATCTAACTCTTGACTCTAATTTTATGGTACACCAAGAGATGCTGATACGACTCTGCCCATTTGACTCTGCCCATTCGACTCTGCCCATTCGGGCTTATCTTGGATGGGCTTAAGTATGGAGGATTGTTAACAAGACCTGGTATTGTTAATGAAAGCCTTTGTCAAAGTCAGCTGGATGTATTGAAGGCCTACTGAGTACCCACCCTGCGCTGAGCACTGAAGATGTGAGGACAAGGAGTACACAAATCCTACTCTTAGAAATTGTGACGAGCCATGAGATGGACCCACCAAAGTAGGTAATATCTTGACACAGCATATGCTAAATATTAAACAGTGTTATAGTCAGTGCTGTTGGGTTTTACGTGGGAAGCTCTGTTCAGGGGCAGCGAGGATGCATGGACTTGACCAGAGTTGAGGACTGAGAGGGGACAATGTTGTCCTGGTGGTTTGCAGCAGAACCTGGGGGACTTTGATAACCAGATCACTTCAGCTTTGCAGGAACTAAGATCCACGGAAAGACAGTGGTCACAACCAACTGCCTGGAATTTAGGAAGGTAAGCCCGGGGCAGTGTGTTGGGTAGACCAGAGTCAGGGGCAACAAGGCCATTAGAAGACCCTGAATAGTTTGGGTGGCAGGGAACAGAGACAAAGCCCTGATGGGACGAGAAAGACACGTGGGAGGAACCACGGAGAAGCAGTATTGGGTGCTTGTTTCCTCCCCAGCTGGATCATGGTTGCTGTCTTTGTCAGTTTGGGCGGTTTTAAAAAGACTGGGGGGCTTGACCAGCACTGGTGCCTGGAGGCTGGGAAGTCCAGGATCGAGGCACCCACAGTTCTGGTGGGTTCGTTTCAGAGGGTTCGTTTCCTGATTTACAGACGGCCGTCTTCTCACTATACCTTCAGGAGGCAGAGAGAAAAACTGGCTCTCAGGGTTCTTCCATGAAGGGCTCTAATCCCATCATGGGGCTCCGCCCTCAGGACCGGATCATCTCCCAAAGGCCCCGCCTCCAACTACACCCCCGCCCTGGGGTCGGGATCCCAACTCCTGAACGTCAAGGGACCAAGGGACGCAAGCATCAGTGTGTATCACAGTTACCATAATTATTAATATGTCTCTCATACTCTTCTGCTTAACTCACAACTTTCTTGAAGGTAATGCCTGGTCTGCAGAGGAGGTTCTGCTCGTTGAATTAAATTATGTGTCACCTAACATGTTGAAATTCTATTTTTTTCCACACTGTTTATTATTAATGAAAATCTGTTTAACTGTTCTCCAAGACATACCAACTAGGAGTGTGTTTTGGATATCAACATTATTTTATGCAAAAGGTAGATTTCCTGGCATTGGATTACTTTGAGTAGAAATTCTCCCCTCCACCCCCAACCCCCCCCCCCCCAAGCAAACACTTCCATTTTGAGGCAGAAACCTAAAAGCGGTGAGGGGTGTCAGTCAGTGTCTCAGGCATTGAAACATTGCCTCCTGTTTTGTTTTTCCACTTTTGAAATTCATCAGACCTCCAGCTTGGGGATTTCTGATCTGTAGAAAGCTTTTTTTTTTCTTTTTTCTTTTTAAAGATTTTATTTATTTATTTGACAGAGATCACATGTAGGCAGAGAGGCAGGCAGAGAGAGAGGGAGGCAGGCTCCCTATTAAGCAAATAGCCTGATGCGGGGCTCGATCCCAGGACCCTGGGATCATGACCTGAGCCAAAGGCAGAGGCTTTAACCCACTGAGCCACCTAGGTTCCCCTGTAGAAAGCTTTTTAACAAACATCCCCAACACCCTTTTATACAAATACCACTTCTTCGAATGCAAAAATAGAAACTACTTTCTATTCTGTTCTATGAGGCAGTTAGAACGGCAGGTAGCAACCTCTGTCCTAAACAGCGGCGAGCTCTTCACTTAGTCTGCCCTCCGCTCAGAGAGCTGTCTGTTTCCTGGGCACTGGGGCAACCTGGGAGCCACCTCCAATACTAATTGTGTCTGCAAAGCTTTCTTACACTGCTTGCTTATTCACCTTGAAAAACAACAACAACAACAACTTCTTATCTTTTTAAAAGACTCTATGTATGAGAGAGGGAGAGACAGCATGAGTGGATGAGGAAGGCGGAGAGGGAGAAGCAAATTGGCAGAGCCAGATGTGGGGCTCGATCCGATCCCAGGACCCACAAGGTTATCCCCTGAGCTGAGGTCAGATGCTTAACTGATGGAGCCACCCAGGCGTCCCCCAAAAAACTGCTTATTGTTATACTTTTACTCATTTCAGGGCATCCACTTTTCTCATGGGAGATAGAATATTCAGCATGACCTCGGGAAGCCAGATCAAATCCATGTGGTAACACTTGCTAGAGAGATGATCGCAGTCAAATAAGCTCTTGGAACCTTTGTTTTTCTCATTTGAAAGTGCGGATAATAATACCTACTTTCCAGGAATTAAATAAAATAGGATAATGACTGCAAAGTACCCAGCATACAGTAGTCTCCATGAACATTAGTTTCTTTTCCTTATTTGGGAAGTATTTGTTTCTGAGCCTCCTAGTGCTTGAGGATAATGCAATGAAGAGAGAAAGAGAGAGAGGGAGACACCAATCCCTCTGTTCTGTGTAATGAGGACAATGGTTCTCAAAGGGTGGTTCCCCCAGCGGGATCAACATGCACCCGGGTTTTACTCCATCAGAACTCAAGGGCGGGGAGGCAGCAGGCTGCTTCTTATTGATTTTGATGCACACAGGTCTGGGAGCCGATGCTTCTAGGTAAAAGCCAGCATGGTGTGTCTGCGGGTTTACCGCCAGGGAAAAGGGGTGTGTGTGTGTGTTGCTGGTGGTGTGGCGGAGTGTTCATCTTTATCAAGATCACAAATAGAGCTAAAGGAAATAAGTCATGGAGGTGGAATTGGAGAGTAGTTAAATTATTTAGACTTGGTCTTCAGTGTCTGATCACATTATTTTTTCTCTGTCTTTGTCAAGCCGAGTCTCGGGGACAAGGATTTAGGAGTGAGTAGTGTGATCTGTTGAGATCTGAGGCTTTGAGGAAGTCCTGAATCTGGCTTCAAAAATCATTGTTCTGGTGCCTCCAAATGGGCTCCTTTGTCTTTGAGGGGGAAGGGAGATGGCTTTCTTCCTTTCGGAGCGGGGTGGAGGGGCTAGATGTCACTAGGACGGGAAGCCACCCTTCTATTCAGAGGATTTTTAAATCTAGGTCATCTTCCCACCTCCCTGTGGCTCTGCAGCAAGCCCGAGTTTTGTGTGCAGTGGGCAGGGAGGTCATCAAAGACTTGACACCAGACGCTTTTAGCCTCAACTGAGGAGCTATTTCTGGAAACGGGCACCCTGTTCTAACCTTTGCGTATCTGGGGTCAAAAGGACAGCAAAACAGACACAGAAACTAATCAATGACCGTCTCCCGTACAGCGGCACTCCCTCCCCCCGGCAGCGGGGCCGAGCTCGCAACCGGTTGGCTTCTGCCCCCTTGTGGGCAAACCGTCTCACTGCATCCTGCCGGACGCGGGGAGCCTGTGATTTGCTTCATTGGCTCAAACCTCCGCAGGGCCCTTTGGCGAAATGCTAGGGCTTGCCGTTCTCCACTTCCTCCTTCTCCTGCCTAGAGCTTCCAAAGCCATTTGCATTTTCATCAACCCCATGCTGATTTGGGGCGATACAAATGTTATCAGCAGGAGGGACGCAACTGCAGCTGTGGGGAATCAGGTGTTCAAAACAGCATTTGGCACAACTGGTGGGATGCCCTCAATGCATACGGCAAGCTCCATGACCAGATTGGTGTGTTTTATACATATACATTTTTATATACTTTTATTTTAAAAAAAAGATTTTATTTATTTGAGGAAGAGAGAGCACAAGCAGAGGGAGCAGCAGGCAGAGGGAGGGAAGCAGGCTAACCACTGAGCAGGGAGCCTGATGGGGGCTCAGTCCCAGGACTCTGGGATCATGACCTGAGCTGAGTGGAAGGCAGACGCTTAACCCGCTGAGCCTCCCAGGTGTCCATGACCTCTTCTTTATCATCAGTCCCATCTGCAGACTCAAATACCCTTTCCTTCTGGCTTAACATCCTTCTTGATTTTTAACGGCAGAGCAAGAAAAAGACAGTATCTAAGTATTATCGTATGGACCGAGAATGTTGTTTTAGATCCTGGCTGGAAGCTGCTGCAGGCTTCTGGGGGACATACTCATTTTTCTAGCTTATTAATAAAGGCTCTTACATATTTGAGTCCGTAACCCTAGGTCTGCCATCAAAGTTACAGTATTTTGTTCATTCATTCACTCAACAAACATTCAGCACACTTATAATGAGTCAGGGGCTGTTCTAGATTCTGGGGACTCAGTGATTTCCAAAGGATGGTTGGGGTCTCTGCTTTCATGGAGGGAAGAGAAACATGAAAGCAAATTACTCGTTTTCGATTTTGGTAAGTGATGGAGGAGGTTGTTGCGTTCGTAAGGCTGTAGGGAGAGACTGCTCTGAGTACGTGACATTTAATCCAGAAACTGATGCTAAGAAAGTCAGAAACGTGCGAGCTGGGAAAAATCTTTGTGGGCAGAAGGGATGGTGAGCCTTATACTCTGCCGGCTCAGGAGGCTTGCGGCTCCTGACGATCTGAAGAAGGCTGTTGAGGTTGTAGCGGAGAGAACAAGAGGGACAGAGACATAGCGAGGCTCAGTGGGTGAGTCTGTGAGTATGTGGTCTGTAAGGGAGGACGAGGAGGCAGGGCAGGCGGACCAGGGAGGCTAGTGTGGGAGTCCACAGAAGATGTGACCATACCCCGGATAGAGTTGCCAGGGGTTGGGTGGCGAGGCGTGGGTGTGCTTTGGACGTGTTGTAGAGGAAGGGCCTGTGGGACTCTCAGCTGAACTGGATTTAGAGCACAAAAGAGGACTCAGAGATATTTGCCTTTCAATGTCATTTATAGCTTTTTGGGGTGGGGTGGGGGGAGAGTCTCCCTAAGTACTAGTTTGTTTCGTTTTTTTAAAACGATTTATTTATTTATTTATTTGACAGACAGAGACCACAAGTAGGCAGAGAGGTGGGGGGGGGGGCGGGGAAGCAGGCTCCCCGCTGAGCAGAGAGCCCGATGTGGGGCTCGATCCCAGGACCCTGGGATCATGACCTGAGCCAAAGGCAGAGGCTTCAACCCACTGAGCCACCCTGGCGCCCCCTAAGTACTAGTTTTTTTAAAAATGTGTTTATTTATAGCAAATAGTTACTATTCCATCTTATCGCTGGAACAACTCACTTTGCTGGCGTCCTCCTGTCTTCAAAGCAGAGGACAAGAAGTAGAACAGTATTTTGACTTGAACAATGTATTTTGTGTTTGGGCACCCACCTGGGTTTTAGAAAGAAATGCACCTGATCCCAGAAATTGATGGATGGCTCGCTCCGTTTTCAGGAAGATGTGTTTAGTTAATGGCAAGGAGCTCAGGCTTCACCAACAGAGGGCAGATGTGATCAGCTTTCTCTCTTTTTTGAAGGATTTGTTTATCTCGGGGGAGAGGGACAGAGGGAGAAGGAGAGAGAGAATCTCAAGCCGACACCTGGCTGAGCACCAGGCACCAACTTGGGGCTCAGTCTCAGGACTCTGAGATCATGACCTGAGCCGAAACCAAGAGTCAGATGCTTAACTGCCTGAGCCCCCCAGGCACCCCTCTTTTTTTTTTTTTTTTGTATTAAGTTTTCAATTTTAATTCTGGTGTAGCTAACATACAGTGTTACATTGGTTCCAAGTGTTCAATCTAGTGATTTAAGGTAAGTGTGTTCTTTAATTACTTTCACCTTTTTCACCCATCCCCCACCCCGCCCTCTGGGAACCACCATTTTGTTCTCTATAGTTAAGAGTCTGTCTCTTGGTTTGTGTCTCTCTCTCCTTTTTTTTTTTTTT